>JAPYXV010005653.1:0-10367 GCA_028533065.1 Trachops cirrhosus | reverse complement strand
AAAAGCCTATTGAGGCGGTGGCTTGGCGCACTCTCCTTTGAAAGAGTGGCCAGGCCACTCGGAGGTACCCTCCCCTTGAGAGGGTAGCCATGCCGTCCCTATTCCTCCACAGGACTCGGTAGTCCATGTGTATGTTTTTCTTGTGAGCATCTACAACATTTGCGATCACTGCTGGCCGGTGATCTACAACACACTGCCTCAGATCACAAAGGTCTTCACCATCTCCCTGGCTCTCCACTCCTGTTTCAGAGGTCTTGGGCATTCAACCTTCTTCTCTTTCTCTGTAAGGCTGCCACAAGACTTGGGGGTCTTCCCACCACCTCTGCTGCACCACCTGTGCAGTCCCCGCAGAGGTGCACAGGTCTGCCCCATTGAAAAACAGAACTGTGTAGCAAAGAAGAGAAAAAAAAAAAGCCGTAAAGTACAAGGATGGGACATGGGAGCATTGGGAGGAATATTTCTGAAGCTTCACTTGCCATTCCTTTTAGTAGACTTGGGGGCCTGGCTTCATTTTCTTTCTCCTGCACTTGCCCTGGCAATCAAGAAATTTTTATCTTCCTGATTCAAAGAATTTTCTACTTTCTTACTAAGGTGTCACTGAGGGAGATCGTCAGAGGACTCACACTGTTCTTGACCCTGTGTTCCCAGAGCTTGGCTAACCCTGCTGCCGAAACGTGCCTCCCACTTGCTTATGTGAGTACAATTCCCTCTCATTCTCAGTCCCAGAGAAACGTGCCTTTCTGTGTAGACTCTGAACAGATGTCATAAAATTCATCCTTTAATTCACCTCTTCCTATTGGTGGGGAGTGTTGGGGAAATATAACGAAAACCAGATCTGCTCCCAACCCAGAAAATCTTCCTACGAAGGTTGCAGGGGAAAGAAAACAACTTTATCATTGAATAAACATTAAAGCAGAATGTGATTCACCTCACAAGCCATCCCCTCCCTACAGAGACTGTGAACACAGAAAAAAAATCTCAAACTGTTAAACAGTGAAGTGGGTACAACCCATTGTGTTCATGTTTTCAAGATAAATTTGCTGATTTCCTCCTATGTTTCTTACTGGAGGTAGGTTTTGGAATTTGGAGTGAAGTGATAACTGAAGTTAGGCCCACCTCTTCCCAGAAAACTGGGAGACTGGGCATTTTTGTCTTCCTGGATGATTGCTCTCTGATTCTTGAATAGTGAGTTGATCCCTGAGTCATGAGCCCGGCAAAAGAGTTATTTAGCAAAAAGGGTTATTTGTGCTTACAGCAGGCCTTTGTGTTGCTGTGTGACCAAGGTCCTGGCATGTGAAAGTGTAGGTCCCTTAGACACAGGCTCTGGAAGTGAGTTGGTGAGGTTATATGATCTTTTTACCCTGCCTGAAGTTCAAAGCTTCAGTGTCCTAAGTTCTTACTGAAGTGCTACCAGCTAGTAATACACAATTCCTTTTTAGAGCTACTTCTAGAAAACATATTTAATAGATGTTGTCTGCTTTCTTTGCTAAAATGAAATTGACTAAATCTCTTCCTTCTGTCCTCTGTTGGTTCACAAACTAGACCACAGGTATAGAGAGTAAAGAGAGACAAAGAAAGAGGCCAGCACAGACTGGTAGGTGGCAAGTTTAATAAGCAAGGGAATTTACATAGGAGGTTTGTCTTGGGCAGACAAAATGAGTAGACCTTCACCCCACCCACCAGAATCTTAAAAGTTTATGTAGAGGCCTTGACTGGGTTCAGTCACATATTCAGTCCAGTTGGCCTTAGCTACACATTACTCTCTCCCTCCAGGCTGTCTCCTTGGAAGTGGCTCCCACTGTGGGAATGGGGCCCAAACATACATTCCATGGACAGAGAAGGGCATGAGGACACTCCAGTGGCCCAAGTCCACCTTGTGGGTCAATCAGTAACCATGTTCTCTTGATGACCATCTCCAATCATCTCCCCCAACTTAGAAAAATCTGAGAACAGTTTCTCCCAGGCAGTGCCCTTCTTTCACCTCCATAGGACTCAACAGACACTCCATGTCCTCAGAGGGACTCTCCGTGTACCTGGACTATGCAGGATGAAGATCTGGATCCTGTCTTTTCTGTCACTAGCAGAGTAATTAATCCACTCACAACATCTATCAAAGGAAGATAACGATCATTTTGCACCCCGCGTCTTCTCCATCTAGGTAATTCCTCCTCATTGTGTAGGGCTCAGCTGTATGCTTTCTCTTATATAACACCCACACTTCTCTTTAAGCTCTTTGTACCTGCAGCTGTTTGCTTGTCTGCCTTGCTGTACTGTAAGTATAGAGGACACGGGCTGTCTGTTTTGTTCACTGCTTATCATTAGGGACTCTTATAATAGGGACTTATAACACTCTGTGGATTGCTTAAGTGAACCTCCTATTTAGGTGGTTGTAAAGACAGAATGCTGTAATAGAAGTGAAGTTTCTGGCACACAAGTTCTATATTGTTGGCCTTTGTTGGAGGCCAAGACCCACTGAGCCAGGCTTCTTTCTCCCATAAGAATAGCCTTTGAGCATTTCCTCACCCTCAGCTATTGCCCTTATTTCTTAGATTATGACTATGCTAAGACACAGTAGGTTTTTCCAGAACATTTGGTGCTGATTCAAACCCTGTATGTAGTCAGAAAATTGTACTCTTTTTTTAGGGGAAGATTTTTATTCATCCAGTAGCTTGAAAAGAAGTGGGTTGGGGAGGATTCCTGACTATTCAGCCCTTAACTAAACAATCAAATTAGTATTTGACTCCAGGACATTTTATTTAGTCAAAGTTTTATTCAGTTTTGGAAGGGAGCGGGGAGGAGCACCGTGAGAGAGTGTGGGTAAGTTCTTTTCCCTGCATGAGATTGTTCCCATCCACCAGCTTGAGGGCTCAGTGGGGAGGAAGGCTCAGTGGATGACTCTGACACGTGCAGCGGCCCAGGAGAATCACGTTTTCACCATCAGATTTACCGTTTGGGAGCCAAGTTTCTGACCATTCTGATACTAAAGACTGCTGGCTGGCTTCCTTCTGAGCTGTAGGTAATGACACACTCACTTTAAACATTAGTAGAAATACAATTCTGGTAAAAAGGCTGTTGTTCCCACAGGATGTTCAAGGCTTCAAAGGAACAGATGAACATTTGCATAATCTTCGGTGTGAAGACAGCAAACAGCGCTAATTTTTAATTCATTTTCCCTGCAGAGTAAATTTCTCTTGGTAACTCTTGGTCAGCAAGAGAGTAAGGATTCAGCAATCATGTAGGAGTCGGGGAAAAAAATCCAAAGGTTCTGAAGGTGAAAAATAAATATCCAAGGAACACTTTCCCTCCCAAACTCAGATAAATAAAGGTGTAGAAATAGAGGGTTTGCACTGTAGACTTTATGAAACATTAGCATATTTGAATTTCCTGGGTTGTCTCTTGTACTTTGGCATAACACTGTTTGTTATGGACTGAATGTTTATGCTCCCCACCCCAAATTAGTAGGGTGAAATTAATCCTCAATGTGATGGTATTTGGAGGTGGGTCCTTGGAGAGGAGGTTAGATTAGGGAGGTAGCGCCTGTATGAATATGATTAGTGCCTTTAATATTTGCCATTTAATATTTGAGAGAGCAAGACCCTTTTCCACCCTGACAAGGCAGCAGTCTGTAGCCTGGAAGACAGCTCTCACCAGAACCCAGCCGTGCTTGGCACCCTGATCTTAGATTTCTAACCTCCAGAACTGTGAGAAATAAATTTGTTGTTATAAGCTATCCAGTCTTTGCTACTTTTTATAGTATCCTGAACTGATAAGAACACTCTTCCACTACCCATTTAATTAAAAAAACTGCAATAATAGGTTTTTAATTACCGGCAGGGATACTGCTGGTAATCTTTCCAATATTTTATTATGGAAATTATCTTATATTTTTAAAAATAGAATAATTAAAACTTTTAAATCTTTATTGTATTTTTTCCATTACCATTTAGTCCCCTAATACCCGCCTCCCCCAGCAACTACCACACTGCAGTCCACAACCATGAGTCTTTTTCCTTTTTGCTCAATCCCTCCACCCCTAACCTCCCCCACCCTGCCCCCACACAGACTAGCTGTCATCCTGCTCTCCATCTATGAGTCTGTGCCCATTTTCCTTGTTAATTCAGTTTGTTCTTTAGATTCCACGTATGAGTGAATTCATATGGTATTTCTTTCTCTGACTGGTTTATTTCACTTAGCATAATGCTGTCCAGATCCATCCATGTGTCACAAAGTGTAAAATTTTCTTCTTTCTTATAGCCAAATAGTATTTCATTGTATAAATGTCCAATCCTTGTTTTAATCACTCAACTACTGATGGACACTTGTGCTGCTTCCCTATCTTGGCAATCATAAATAATGCTGCAGTGAGCACAGGAGTGCTTACATTTTTTCAAATTAGTGTTTTGGGCTTCTTCAGACATATTTCCAGAAATGGGATTGCTGGATCAAAAGACAGTACCATTTTTAATTTTTGAGGTATTTCCATACAGTTTTCCACAGTGGCTGCAACAGTCTATATTCCCACCAACAGTGAAAAAGGGTTCCCCTTTCTCCACATCCTCACCAGCACTTGTTTGTTAATTTATTGATGATAGCCTTTCTGACAGGTGTGACAGGTGTGAGATATTTCTCATTGTGGTGTTAATTCGCATTTCCCTGATAATTAGTGACATTGAGCATCTTTTCATATGTCTATTGGCCATCTGTATGTGCTCTTTGGAGAAATGTCCATTCAGGTCCTTTGCCTATTTTTTAACTGAGTTGTTTATTTTTTTGGTGTTGAGTTTTGTAAGCACTTTATACATTTTGCATATTAACCCCTTATCAGATGTATTGGCAAATATGTTCTCCCATTCTGTGGATTGTCTTTTTATTTTGTTGATGATTTTCTTTGTTGTACAAAAACTTTTTAGACTGATGTAGTCTCATTTGTTTATTTTTTTCTTTTGTTTCCCTTGCCTGGGGAGATGTATCTGATAATAAGTTGCTATGAGCAAGGCCCGAAATTTTGCTGCCTATGTTTTCTTCTGGGATTGTTACGGTTCTGGGTCTACATTTAAGTCTTTAATCCATTTTGAATTTATTCTTCTGTGTAGTGTAGGAAGGTGGTCTAGTTTCATTTTTCTGCACTTATCTGTCCAACTTTCCCAACACCGTTTATTGAATAAACTATCTTTACCCATTTTATTTGCTTGCTTCCTCTGTCGAATATTAGTTGACTATAAAGGTGTGGGTTTATTTCTGGGCTCTATTCTGTTCCATTGATCTATGTGTCTGTTTTTATGCCAATACCATGCTGTTTTGATTACTATGGCCTTATAGTATAGTTCAATATTGGGTAGAATGATTCTTCCAACTTTGTTCCTTTTTCTCAGGATTGCTGTTGCTATGAGGGGTTTTTTCTGATTCAACATAACTTTTTGAAATATTTTCTCTAGTTCTATTAAATATATCTTCAGAATCTTGATAGTAATTGCATTGAATCTATAGATTCCCTTGGGTAGTATGGACATTTTAATGATGTTAATTCTTCCTATTCACAAACACAGTATGTGCTTCCACTTATTCATATTTTCTTCAATTTCTTTCTTGAGTTGTCTTATTTTCCATGTACAGGTCTTTTACATCCTTGGTTAGTTTTATTCCTAGGTATTTTATTCTTTTTGTAGCAATTATGAGTGGGATTGTTTTCTTAATTTACCTTTTTGTTAATTCACTATTGGCATTTAAAAATACAATTGCTTTCCGGATATTAATTTTGTATCCTGCTACTTTGCTGAATTTGTTTATCAGTTCTGGTAGTTTCTTGATGGAATCTTTAGGGATTTCTATGTACAGTATCATGTCATCTGCAAATAATGACAGTTTTACTTCTTTCTTTCCAATTTGGATGCCTTTTATTTCTTCTTCTTGTCTGATTGCTGTGGCTAGGACTTCCAATACTATGTTGAATAAGAGAGGTGAAAGTGGACATCCCTGTACTGTTTCCCATCTTAAGGAGAATGCTTGTAGTTTTTGCCTGTTGAGTATGATGCTGGCAGTGGGTTTTTCATATATTATCCTTATTATGTGTAGGTATATTCCCTCTATTCCCACTTTACTGAGAGATTTTGTCATAAATCCATGCTGGATTTTATCAACTGCTTTTTTCACATCTATTGATATGATCATGTGATTGTTATCCTTCATTTTGTTTATGTGGTGAATCACTGTTATTGATTTGTGACTGTCGTACCAACCTTGAATTCCCAGAATCAATCCCACTTGATCACGGCATATGATCTTTTTGATGCATTGCTGTACGCAAGACTGTTCTTCAGTTTGGCTGGTGGATCTGTGCAAACGACTTTTTTTTTTTGGTAGGAGCAGTATTACACCCTAGCCTTTACCCTTGAAAATTTCAATATATTGAATACTACTGTCTTATTAGCTATAAAGAAATCAGCCCCTGACCAGAGGGGAGAGGGGAGGGAATTTCAGGGGAGAAGGGAAGGGTTTACAGGAACAAATATAGAGGACACATGGACAAAACTACGGGGCTTGGAAATGGAAGGGAGGTTGGGAGGGATGGGTGGGTGGGCTGGAATTGGAATAAAAGATTGAAACTGTACTGAATAATCTAAAATTAAAAAAAAAAAAAAGAAATCAGCCCTGTCTACAGTGTCATGCAAATATTAATGATCAATATTTGCATAGTGTTTTATCATTTAGAGTTATATGTATTTTATTGTATCCTTTCAGCAACACTGTAACTGTTATTACATATTGAGGAAATAATAAGTAATAATAATAATGACAACAACAAAAAGTAGATATGAAAATAATGACTGGTACCCTGGCTGCTGTGGTTCAGTGGGTGGAGCACCAGCCTGTGGACTGAAAGGACACTGGTTCCATTCCCCGTCGGGCACGTGCCTGGGTTGCAGGTTTGGTGCCCAGCTGGCATGTATACAGAGGCAACTGGTCGATGTTTCTTTCCTTCCTCCTTTCCCTGGTCTCTAAAAATAAGTAAAAATCTTAAAAAAAATAATGACCTGCCCAAGGCCCTACACCTGAGGGCATAGAGCTAGGATATACATTTCTTTCTTCTGATTCCAACTTTAATTTTCTTTCCATGTGTTTACTTTTTTAAAGTTGAGGAAAAATGGGTGAAACTGACTCCAAATGGGTGAACTTCCAGAATTCTGAATTTCAGAGTTGTAAGAAACTTAGGGATCACTTAGAGAAAACTCCCTTAGAAAGAGGAAGATAAAAAGAATTGCTACCTGTGCCCAGAACATCCGCGGGAGAGCCCAGTTTCATGGGAAACTCCTGACCTCTGGGTCAGTGTTCTCATTGCACTGCCTCTGCTGCGGCTGATTCACGGCACATGGTGATACGTGCTCTGCTGTGTTTAATTTCATTTTATTCTTGGTTTACTTATTTGTTCCTTATTACTGTTTTATTTCTCAGTTGGTTGTCTTCTAGAAAAGATAAGCTGCCATTTTCCAATAAAGAAGAAGACCTAAAAACATTTTACTTTGTTTACTCAGAACGCTACAAACTTGGGTTTTTTACTGGAACAGACACCATTTTCATATTTTGGCTAAAAAAATGATTTGCCAGAGTTCTTAATAAATTATACACTTTATTCCTGCCCCTTATTCCTGCATCTTTTCTAAGCTTTTTAACTTTTACTCTGCTGAGGTTTCCAGTATTTTTAAATAAATTGTACAGACTGCCAGATGTAGGTCAGAAAATGTTGCAGTTAAAAATATATGGAAACCTGACCGATTTGTGGGGTAAACAGCAGTGAGGTGCTCCCTCACTTGCTTGGGTATGTGTATGCGTTCACATCAACTTGAATCCACTGCAGTGCTGGCTGTGACCTTCTTTTCCCAGACAAGTGAGTCAATAAGTTAATTAAGGCGGGAACCTTGATTTATTGGAGAGGACATATTTCAACATCAGTTTGGGTTTCGAAAGTGCTGCCACCCTGCACTGCTACCAAACACACTGTGTGCTTTACGGAGCTGGGCCCCACAGAGATTCTAAGGAGGCAGAAGGTAAGGCAATGATTTATGCTGTAGGCCAGGAGCCCTGGGGGCTTAAGAGTGATGGCAAATTCTTAACATTTCCACAGACTGAAAAAATAGTACTCACACATCAGTATGGTGAGCTTACAATATACTCAGGCAGCTTTGTCCTACCCCAGCTTTCCTGGGTAAGAATTCTTGTATTTCAGAGGTTGCTGATGCTGGGACCTTCTGTTTCTGCCTCAGGGAAGTGGGTGGAACTGCAGCCTAGGGAAGTGGGTGAAAAAGAGACCATTTAGCAAATGGGTGGAGGAGGGAGAAAGAGGCATCAGCTGAGATGCAGAGGCTAGGACGAGAGAGAAAGCACCTAAGGCTGAGTTTGGAGCAAGTTCAGGGGAGCTGAGACAGTAAGACTAGAGAGTTAAGGTGGCAGTAAGATAAAAAGAGTGTGAGGAGAAACTGAGGCAAAAAGGATGTTAAGATGGTTGGCTGTGTGTGATCAGTGGCTCTCCTTTGACTCTTCTGAGGAGACATTAGATATGGTTTAAACTGTTTTTAACAGCTTTTATATACATATAAAATATAATACAGAGGCGGCAAACACAAGGCCCAATGAACGAACCCAGCCTTGTTTTATCCCGCAGCACCTTGTATCTGCCCGGCGGCAGCGCTGAGCTCTCGCTTAACTGTTAAGGAGTAGTTACATTTACACAGTGCTGAAATTACATTCGACCCTTTGAAGGCAACTGCGAGGCTGATGTGGCCCCCGGTGAAAATGAGTTTGACACCCCTGATACAATGCTTGTCTTTCGAATCTGACCTTGTCCTGAAATGGACCCCTAAATGTCATGATGTGCATAACCACTTTTCAAAAGTACATGGATAATCTTGTGACTAATAAAATAAAGTCAGTTTAACAATGATATTAAAGTTATAATAGTGTCATATCATTATGTATTCGCTAAATCAATATGCTATACTTCTATCATGAGGAAGGGCATTGATTTTCTCTTTGTCTTTGAAAAATATCCTTCTACTGAAAAAAAAAATTAAAAATGGTTAAAAGTACTTATGATAATGACCATGACAAAAAGCGTGAAAACCAGCAAAGCCTTATGTAAATCCAAAGCCCTATTATTATCAGTCTTTATGAGGTTTGCTTAGAGTAAACTCAGGTGTTAGGACCGGTATTTAGCAGGTGTGTCCAACCTTTCAGCATCTCTGGGCCACACTGGAAGAAGAGATGTCTTGGGCCACGCATTAAAATACACTGAGACAAGGATTTCTAGCCAAGATAGAGGTGCAGGTGTTTGGTTGTTCCTCCTCCTTGCACAACCAAAATAAGGACAACAACAATTTAGAAACAAAATAACAACCAGAACTGACAGAAAATTGAACTGTATGGAAGTCGGGCACCCAAGGAGTTAAAATAGACACATTCATCCAGACCGGTAGGAGGGGCGGAGTCAGGCAGCCAGGTGGAGAAAGGTCCCAGCACTAAGAGTGGTGGGACTGGGCGCACAAGTGGTGGCTGGCAGATCCCGGGTATGGGGTGGCAGTGGGCAGATCCAGTGAGGTGGTGATTGTGAAGCGAGGCACTGAGCACAAGGCTGCTAGCTGACCAGGCAGTCCCACATTCACGTGCAGATAAACCAGGCAAAATGGGGAAGCGAGACAGACTGCTGCAACCCAGGGTCCCAGCCTCGGGAAATAGAACCTCGGGACACTGACTGAAAACACCTATGGGGGTGGAGGCTCAGGGAGAGACTCCCAGCCTCACAGGAGTGTTCTTTGGAGGGACTCATGGCATCCTAGAATGTGTACAAGCCCACCCACATGGGAATTAGCACCAGAAGGGCCCAGTTTGCTTGGGAGAAGCAGCAGAAGGGACTGAAATCCAACAGAGAGCAGAGCAAGCTCCATTGTTCTGTCTTGGACCCCGCCCCCACATACAGCATCACAACCCAGCTACTGGGGTGCCCCGCTATGGTGAACACCTAAGGCTCTGCCCCTCATACTTAACAGGTACAATAAGAAAAAAAATGGCCCAAACAGAAGAACAGATCAAAGTTCCACAGCAAATACAACTAAGCAACCAAGAGATAGCCAACCTATCAGATGCACAGTTCAAAGCACTGGTGATCAGGATACTTACAGAATTGGTTGAATTTCATTGCAAATTAGATACAAAAATGAAGGCTACGCTAAGTGAAATGAAGGAAAATACACAGGAAACCAACAGAGATGGGAAGAAAACTGGGACTCAAATCAATGGAGTGGACCAGAAGGAAGAAAGAAACAACCAAACAGAAAAGAATGAAGGAACAAGAATTCAGTAAAATGAGGAGAGTCTTA
>JAPYXV010005652.1:0-10368 GCA_028533065.1 Trachops cirrhosus | reverse complement strand
ACCTCTGTGCTTGGTAGGCAGCACTGAAATAACGGGGTAAGTCTCTCCTAAATTGAATTGAACTGACCACGGATTTGAAGTTACTGCCTCTCCCACTGAGTTAAAGCCAAATAGAGTTGCTTCCCTGGCCGGGCTTTGATCGGTACAAGGCACTTTTCTCTTCCTGACTCAAATGCATCCAGTCCCCAGCAATGGTTTTATTTAATGTTCTTGTTCACTTCACTGGAAATGCTTTAACTCGGGTGCCTGCTGGCTGTGAAAGTGATTAGGATTTCATGGAACCAGAGTGTTTTATTTCTCGTAAACCACACCATGGCCCATAAATTAATACAGGATTATGCTTCAGCATTTACTCAGCAGGCTTGTTTTGAACTGAAAGGAAAGGCAATTAAAGGATGAGGGAAAAAAGAAAACGATCAGATGAAAAGTGAACAGTTGTACAAAGCCTGCCGGTGTGCATTAGCATAAGCACTTTCTTAGGCAGAAATGAGAAACTTACACTATGGTGTTCTGTTCGTGCTGATCAGCATCATTTCTTCTGCTCAAACCCAGACTCACTTTACATGAGGAAAAGGCCTCACCCTTCATCAGAACGTGTACACATCACTTGAAATCTCTCTGATAGCGGCTCCGGTGGTTGCGGCCACGGTCTCAGTGGAGCCCAACCTTCTGGCATTCCCACCAAAGCACTGGGCATTTGAATGAAGCCCTCTCAGCCCCCCAGACCAGAGCACCCAAAAGCAAGAGCCTCAGTCAACAAGAAAAGGGTGCAGAAGAATCACCCTGCTAAGCTTTCTTGGTTCTTAATCCCCCCAACAGAGTTAAAGATAACAAAATATTGTCATTCGCAAATTGTGGCCCGTGCCTGCTTTTGTGCAGCCTGTGAGCAGAGAGTAAGTCTTGCCTTCTTAAGTGGTTGAAGAAAAATCAAAATAACTCAAGTCCTACAAAGTTCGAATGTCAGTGACCATCGATAGAGATGTATTGGAACACAGCCTTGCTCATCTGTTTATGTGTCGTGATGGCGGCTTTTGTAACTCAGTGGGAGTGGAATGCTTAAAACGGAGATCTCTGAAATACTTCCTGTAGGACCCTTTATAGAAAAAGGTTAACTTCTGTTTCAAGCCACTAGGTTTTGTGTTCATTTGTTCCACAGCAATAGGTTAAGCAACTGTGAACTAAATCAAAAGTCAATACCAATTTTGCAAGTGGAATACCTGAGAGACACGTTTTAATGCGCCAGCTGATTTCCTAACCACATACCTTAACAGTGAAGACTTCAGAGGATCTAACAACTGAAAAAAATCGAACATTCAACTTCCTGAGTTGTTTTCCCAGTTATTGCACACCAATGGCCACGTTCTGTTCTGATAGGGGACAGGATATGTTTCCTGAGCTCCCATCCTGTGCCCGGCACCATCGTAAGCCATGGAGAGCAACATTAAGAAAAAGCAAGTGAAGATCCCGGTCTCCTGGAGCTTACGATCAAGTAGATAAAAAGGACAATCCCCAAATAATTCCACAGCACAATCTGCAATACGTCCATTGAAATCATGGCATACGGAGCCCGGAGAACAATACCAGGAAACCCGACCTAGCCTGGATGACAGCTAAGCTTCCTCCAAGACCTGATTCTTAAGTCAATGGCGACAGTGAGTCCAAGTTCACTAGGCAAACTGAGGAGGGCGTGCTGAGGGAGGAGAACGGCCTGGACTCTGGGATGTGGTCCTTTTGAGAAACTGGAAGGCCAGTGTGGCTGGAGACGTGAGGCTGATACAAGACGAAGCCAAGAGTGCGGACCTTTGTCAACTGTCTCACGGTTTCGATTTTTATTTTAAGAGTCAGTGAGCTATTGTAAGCAGGGGGCAGGGGAAAGGGAAGGACCCTGGCTTCAACGTCATCAGATTCACATTCTGAAAATCACTTTGCAGTGTGGAACAAATTACTGGTGGACAGCAGATGGTGTTCCTTAGAATAGAAAAGAAGCGTTGGTGACAACCAATGGTGGGGAAATAAAATCAAAATCTCCCAGCCCAGAACTCTCCACCAAGGTAGCGGAAAACCAAAATCCTTTTGTTATGTGATAAGCATTAAACCCACACGTGACGCGCCTCACACACAACCCGCTAGGCGGCCGCAAAGACAGGAGAGCCCTCATCCATGTGCACCGCTGTCCGGCAGGGCCCCGCCCCAGCCCCGGTGCCGGGAGAGCAGGGCCCCCACACAGCTCACCAGTCCCAGGGGGACCAAAGCCCAGTGAGGGACGCGGCAGACAACAGAACTCACTGTGTGCCAGCCACAGGAGCGGACGTCCACACGCTGCTGCCCCCTGCCTCCCGGGGGCGGCCACCGCGGGGCGCCTCACCTCCATGCACTCGCCCTGTGATGCAAAGGAAGGGGCCCGTCCTGCGCGGCCGGCCGGGTGCCCTGTGCTGCACACACTTTAGGTGAACACGAAGGAATAGTCACTGAGCTGAAAACAAGGGAAGACATACCCACGCAAGACGCTGAGTCCAGCCTTGTGTGTGTGGGCTCTCTATCTCGGGGTGACAAAGTGTTCCAGGCCCAAGGCCCACTCTTTGTTTTGTTGTGTTGTTGTTGTTTTGTTTAAGATTTTTATTTAGTGATTTTAGAAAAAGAGACGAAGGGAAAGAAAGAAATGTCAGTCTGTTGTTCCACTCACTGATGCATTCATTGGCTGATACCTGTATGTGCCCTGACCAGGAATTGAACCCACAATCTTGGTGTATTAGGATGAGGCTCTGACCAACTGAGCTACACAGTCAGGGCTCCAAAGAGTACATAAGACTGTCTCCCAATAGCAGCCAAGCAGACCACCCCTATACACATGCCCCCAAGATAAACACGAGTCCTCCAAAGGGAGGGACTGCACCATTGGTCATTCCCAGCCCATCCGAACTGTACCTGGTACCCGGGCACCATCTGTGCGAGCTAATTGGCTTTATCCAGAGAAAACCGAACTTCTTGTATCTTTCAGACAGGAAGTAGTTTTGCAACTAGGAGCAAGGATCCCGCTGAAGTTCTGCCCCTGGCCCCCCACAGACACTGGGAGACAAGATGCTACCTCTCCAGATGCTTACATTTCAAAGAGATGGTTCCCAGGTCCTTGAGAAAGACCTTTCTGAGTCAATAAGCTGACAAAGGATCTATCTGGGCTTCAAAAAGATATATATACATTTCAAAGAGAGTAGAAGTGCTTACAAGTTTTCTAAAGCAAATGTTCTGAAAGAAAGAAAGGAAGAATCTCATTTTCAACAGGAGGAATTAAGCCCTTCGGTTTTAATTGGCTTTTCTCCTTATACCTGTCCAGGGGAAAAAAGGACGCATTTCAGAAAGGATGGAGTGCTGAGAGATGAGGACCAGCCGTGGAATCTCAGGTTGCGGATGCCATCGGTGCCCGGCTTGAGGACTCTCACCAGGCTGTACTTGGGCGGGAACCAGACGGAGTGAGCGGGAGTCAATACAAACAACTTCAGTGACGTTACTGACATTGCCTGTGAAGACAGGGCGGGGCGGTGGGTCGAGTCAGAGGTCGTCTGCTTTTCCTTAGGATGGGAGGTACAAGCATGTTCAACACCAATGTGGAGGGTCACAGTAGAAAAGGCAACGGGAACATTGCAGGGTGGAGGAGCGGTCCTTGATGGGGTGAAGTTCCTGAGGATGGGAGGAAGGATGGGGGACAAATCTCGGGGAGAAGGATTGAGGCTCCCACATGAGGAGGTTGGGTGCATGTAGGCAGCTCCATGTCTTAGGAAGAAGCACTGAGCACTTTGATGAACGTTTTAAAGAGAGATAGATTTTGTTATGTCTTCATGCGAAGGCTGTACTAACCATGATCCCAGGAGGAAAGAGCATTTAACCTCATGTTAGTTCAATGGAGAGACTTTCATGAAGGAACTACTCAAAGAAAGGTGAGCTGGATTAAAAAAAAAAAAAAGCAAGCATCAAACCACTGGAGTCCTCAGTGAGGACATATCATTTCCAGAGGCAGGGACACTGGGCTCACCCAGCACTGAGACTGTGGGGCAGGGGTCTCGGTGGGGGCTGCACACTCTCGGAGACAGCCCTGTTGGAGAGACAGACAGCGGGGCATGGAGGGCGCTGGGCGACCCCTTAGTCTCTGTCACCTGCTCCCCAGTCCCCTGCCACAGGAATCCACAGGTGGAGATGAAGGGAAGGGTTCCTCCAGCCTCAGGGGCAAATAGCTGAGTACAGAGCCAAGGGCGGGATGCCGTGAAGTCCTCTGTGTTCTTACTGCACCTTTAATCTTGACTTCACTTGAGTTTTGTGTCTGTCTTCTTTTGGGAACATTAAACACGCAGCAAAGAGAGCGTGCCAGCACCAGGTGCTTCCGGGTGCCCTTCCCTGGTTTGCTCTGGCTCCTCTGACACTCCCCAGATCTCTCCTCTCGTGCCTCTGCCTTGAATGTCTGCCTTCCTCCAGCTGGGCCCTGTCACCCTCTCCCACATGCTCCTCCCACTGTCTCTGCCACTCCTGAGGCTCCAAGTCTCAGCTACAAAGGAATGACTCCAGCGCATGTGCGCACGCGCTCTCTCTCTCTCTCTCTGAAACTTGGACTCAGAAGTCCACACCCGTTCTGGGAAGCTCCACTGGGCTATCCCACGATCATCCCAAACTTATCCCATACAAATGGAACTTACTTCCTCACTAGATAGGTTCCCTCTACCACGTTTCCTGTCTCAGTTCAGGACCTTGACACTCTCCGTCACCAAGCAAATCAGTCAGAGTCCACTTTACCTCCTAAGTCCATAGGTCTTCACCGTCCTCGGGAGTAGTTACTTAGATGGGCCATCATTTTCTCAGGAAGATTATTCCAACAGCTACCTACGCACCTGATCTCCTAACCTCTATCCATGGATCTTCTCCACTCCATTCTCTGAACCTCAGCCAGAGCACCCTTACAGCAACCCAAATGTGACGATGAACACAATTTTTTTCAGTAGTTACATTGGTGCTGGGAGAGAGGGCTTGTCTTCAACATGCTGCTGACCGTCCAGACTACTGTGCACACCTCCCCACCCCTCACGCTCTCTCCACCTGACCCCCTCTGTGCAAGGATCTCTCCTGGACCCCCCCACCCCACCATAAACTCCACCAGTCTTGCTGGTGCTTGCTCACCCCCTTAGTCCAGATCAGCCCTCTCCTATGGGTTCACCCTGCAAAGGAACATTTACCGCACTGATATATTATCACCTGTCATTGTCCTTCCCAGATGATAAGACAGAGAACTATTTCTGTGTTGAATACTGTCTCCCCAGTTGCAAACACAATGCTTTAACCTTAGTCGTAAATCAATAGATATTTTCATACAAAAGAAGAAAGGGAAGAAGCAATAAAACTCATATGGAGTAAGATTGGAAAGGTCATAAAAGAGTTCTGCGAAAGGATAGGATGCTAGAGCAGCTGAGACTGATGAGGAGGTGGTTTCAAGTTCAGATGGCTGGACAGGACAGACCTGTTTATTACTCCTGGTACCTGTAGGCAAACGGGTCTTGCCTTCTTGAGCTTGAAGTCAGAGTTAGAATTAATTATATTAAAGCTTTCTTAATAAAAACACATTTATTAGTGATAAAAATGGGCTCTGTTTACACTGGTATATGACAGTTAAGTAGTAGGAAGTGGCAGGCTGTGAGTTCACCTGTGATAATTCGTGCGGTGGGCGTTTTGCACAAGTGTGATAACACCTGACATCTCAACAGTAGGCAGGATTTTTACATCCAGCCTCCGACACATTAAATTTAAAGTTTCCCTGTAAAAATCTTTTTCCCAGATATTTTTTTCCTTTAAGTACTTTAGCAGCAACATAGAAAACAAAACAAAACAAATTGTATTTTCTTTTTTTGTTTACTTTCTGGACTTTGATGAACAACTTAGGAACCCAGTACATCTCCAGCACTCACCACTGGAACTGTGGGCCCAGGAGAAAGGGCGGGGCATTCCAGCTGGGTCCCCCCTGCTCGTCAGTGGCCACGCCCCCTGCAGCTCCTGGCCACCTCCCAGGAAAGGAATTCCTTCACACAGAGGCTGCAGTCCGTTGGGTATTTAGATATTTTCTTTCCTGTGAGAGACTATCCTTCAACTTTTGGAACAGCATGTCTCACCTCTTGGTAAGGTGGGGAGACGTTCCTAAAGCAGGAGCTTCCTGTCCAAAGACAGAAAGTGAGAGAGGAAAAAACATATACTCATGGGACTTGTCCTTGGCAAAATAATTAAACCTTTGAGCATTCACTTTTTGACAGGACATAAAGGGGAATATATTCATCACATTTTTTTCTCCACACATTGGAATGTCTATAATCAGCATGTTTGTTTCCATCTAATGCATAGGAATTAGACAAAATTCTGTGCTTCAGGGCAAACAGAAGATGCAGGTCTGTGAATATCATTACGTTAAAATTTTGCCTGGGTCGACTCGGGCCAGATAACATAACTCAGTTGGTTAGAACATTGACCCCATACATCAAGGTTGTGGGTTCGATCTCTGGTCAGGGCACATATAAGAATCAACAAAAAGAATGCATAAATAAGTGAAAAAACAAATCGATGTTTCCCTCTCTTTCTCTAAAAAAAATCAATAAAAAATTTTTTTCTGGGTTCACTTTGCTCCCTGATTAACTCTGTGGCCAAGCGCCATTGCTTCCTGCAAGATTTACTTGGAAGGCATTTTCCTTGGCTGCCCTTGAAATCACTTCCCCGAAACTTTTGTTCTAACATTAGACCATCAGTAGCTCATTCTGGGACTCAGCTGGACCTATCACGAAGGACACTCTCATGAGTGGGTTGCATCCTTACTTGGATCTTGGAGCAAGGGGTTTGGCGCATCCTTCTTTCCCACAGCTTCCACTTGAGTTAGCTATGAATGCACATGAGGCCACAGAACGCCAGAGGTGGCAGGTCCTTTGTGAATATATTTGCCGTTTTTATTTGGGCTGCTGAGTCAGGAAATTGATATTCTACTGTTGTGCTTTCAAAAGTATTTGCTGCGACTTCATTTTTTTTTTTCCCTCTGACAGGTGAAGCAGAAAGGTGGATTAGCTTTCTTGATTCTAATTATCTTCCTGGTGGTATCGCTGATATGTGACTGTGTCAGATAAGTCACGTGAAATAGAAGAAAATGTCACCTGGTAAAAGTGACAGTGTTTGAAGGAGGGCTTAAATGGTGTTTCTTGTCATTGATGAGTCTCCAAGAACTTTTTCTTTTTAAAGACTGGTAGAATTCTTTTGAAATATTTGAGTTAGATGTCTTTTTTCGGCCCAATTTGCTGGAAGATTACCCTGCAAACGTCAACTTTTTGTTTTTAGAAAAGACATAAACTGGGGCGGAAACGCGTTCTACTTGATTTCATGCCACGATTCAGAGTTGGATTGGAAGGTGTGCTTTGTGGCAGTTGAACTTGGCTTCTTTATGGTGTCAGACAGTAGGTCGTCTCTCAGAAAGAGCAGGGTCTGGCCGCCACCGAGTGAGAGATTTCGGACGATGATGGGGTGACACCTGCTGGGAAGGTGGCCCCTGGGCTTCCGGTTCGTGGGGGGAGGCGGCGAGAGAAGGTGGAGGCCGCTGCCTGCTCCCGCAGAGCAGTCCGCACGCAGAACCGCCCGCGGGTTCTGATCGTCTGGGGAAGCTGGTTCTCCTCTTTTTCCATATTTGTTTCATAATCACTTATGATTATTTTAAAGATGCGTAGCATTTTCTGTTTTTCCTGCTGAGTCAGTCACCCTTCTCTTCCCACCGCATTGAGAGAATCTGAATCACAGTTA
This sequence comes from Trachops cirrhosus, assembly GCA_028533065.1. NCBI lineage: Eukaryota > Metazoa > Chordata > Mammalia > Chiroptera > Phyllostomidae > Trachops > Trachops cirrhosus. The sequence goes on along the minus strand of JAPYXV010005652.1, from coordinate 2,568 downwards.
AAATGAAGTGTTATTCCTGTTTTGGAGGCAAGGATCCATCCCTGGACACTCTATAAGGTGAAAACAAAAGCAGAAACGCAGTGACTCTTTACGTGGACTATGGGGACAGTGACAGCTGACTGCTAAATCGGGGTTGTTTGCCCTATGGGTCATGTCATTGTGTCTTTGCGTGATACCAGGGTATCACCGTGATATGAAACCTGTAAACAGGATAGGCGGTGTCTCTGGGAGGATGGGAGATCAGTGCATCCCCCCTCACCCCATCTGTGACCCTGAAAAGGCTAAATACCTGTCAGGGAAGAGGAACACCAGCAGCCTTGTCCTCCATTGTGGCTTATTCAAGAGCAACTGGGTTTCTGTGCACAGCAAGCCCCCTCCCTCGCCCCGAAAGGGGACTCTGGGCTCCATCATAAAATTCCCAGAAACACAGTCTGAAGAATGCAGCCTCCAACTCTTGAAAGACCTTAGTAAATGTCAACGGTTTGAAAAGTACACTCCAATGCCACATCAAGGACCGCGCTGGCTAGAAACAGCTCATTTATAATCTGAGGGGAAGAGTCAGAAATAAAATGTGGGAAGGCAGCTTTTAGGGTATCGCAGCAGTTGAATCTTGATAGGATTGATGTTAGAAAGTTCCAGCATTAATGATATTTATCACAACAGCCCAAGATGAAGGCATCAAGGTCACTTTTAAATGTTCTTTCGCTGCGCTGCTTTCCAGAAGTGTAAATATGACGGAGCGTCTAGAAGCTGCCTCACAGTGGTTTCACCATAAATTCCGAGTGATGAATGACTTCCAGACAGTCCTCAACATCCCACAATGGGTTCTAATGACACTGGAGGAAAATTTTATGATGAATACAAATCACCCCTAAAGCCCATAATACATCATGCTGAGTAGTATCACAATAAGAAGGGAAGAGGAAATGAAACTTTAAAGAGGCACACGCTGCTATGTACTTTGACTTGCATCTGTATTCTCTCTACCTATGCCCTCGATCCAACAATAAATATTACTATAAAAGTAAGGAAATATCTTAAATGCCTCTTTGAAAAATAGATTTGGAAAAAACCAATATAACACTTGTATCATAAGATATTCATATTATAATATTTACTTGGTAGTTTACTACGATGGCAAAGCTTTACACAGGCTCCCTTCCGAAAGGATTTTTCCACATATTCTTATTGAAACTTTAATAATAACCCCATGTTGTAGACAAAGGAAGCAACACATTATTGTGACTCTTTGGCTAGTCCACAGGTTAATGAATGAGAAAACCAGGTATAGGAACTTCAGTTGTTTGCAAGTCATACATTAGCCTTGCTGATAGTCACATAAATTAATTGGGTAGCTACTGGTGCATTAATATCATGGTACAGAAAAAGACCCCCAGTTTCAGAGGGGTTTTATTTTACTCTGCTCATGCCTGTGAGGAGTCTGGGAAGGGCGGGGCTGAGCAGGTCTCCCTGGGGACTCCCCCATGCAGCTACGGCCCAGGTGTCAGCTGGGGCTGCTGTCGCCGGGGGCCCCGCCGGGCCAGGTGTCCCATGGGGTCATTCCCGTGTCTGCATCGGAGACCGCCCGCTGGCTGGGAACTCAGCCGGTGTTCTCTCTCTGAGTCGCCCAGAAGATGCTTCTCCATCCAGCAGGGTGCTCAGGGTAGCAATACCCCTTCCCCAATGCCTGGCTTTCCCTCAGACAGAGCATCTCAGAAGAACTGGGGCACGAGGCACCGCCCTGACAGTCCAGCTGGGGCATCACACGGCAGGTCTTCCACCACACCCAATCCATTCAGCAGTCCCAGCCTCTGTGCGATGTCAGGATGCCCAATGACCCGTGACCTTTTATTTTTGACCACCAGTCTCTAAGGTCACAATGCTCCTCTGATTGTGTTTGAACTGTATATCTCACCTAAGTTTGTGATACATTTTCTAATAAAACCAAGGAACATCATGGAACCAATCCATTTCCTTGGAGGTAAGATAAATCCCAGGTGACTCTGTCAAGTAATTTTAAGAGAGAAGACATGCTTATTTTCCTTTTTTTGTTGGAAATAAAGCAGTTTTGATTAAGAAGATGACATTCTAAAATCAGACATGTCCACAGAGAGGAACAACAATGAAAGTGATAATTCTCCCCAAAAAGAGAAAATAGGATCACAAAAAGATTACAGAGCACACACTTCTGGGATGTTTATAAAATAGTGTTTTTTATCCCATAGTGACAGTTTAGCACCTTTTCTCTAAAACTGGGGAGAAAGAAAGTTGCTTACCTGGGCGTTCCCCGTAACTAACGGTCCTGCGCAGTGAATTATAACATTGCCTGTTCCAAGCATGCTCTGTAGCTACTTCAGGGTTTTCTGGACAATGGCACGTACACACCACAGGGCACTCCACACGTCAATTATTGCTTAGAAGTGAGAGACGGGAAAAGCCAGTGCAATTACATTTAAGACACGTCATTCGGCCCTGGCCGGGTGGCTCAGCTGGTCAGAGCATCATCTGGACACGCCACGGTCGCGGTTCCATCCCTGTCAGGTGGAACAACAAACTGACCTCTCTCTC
>JAPYXV010005651.1:0-10370 GCA_028533065.1 Trachops cirrhosus | reverse complement strand
GACACATGGACTGAAGTAAAGGGGGGGAATGTGGGTGGGAGAGGGTGTTCAGGGTGGAGGGGAATGAAGGGGGGATAATAGGACAACTGTAATAGCATAATCAATAAAATATATTAAAAAAATAAAAATAAAAAAAATAAATAAATTTAAAAAAAAAAAAGACATCACTGAGCCATAACTGTGCCCCTGACCACTGAGCCCCAAGTCCAGCCAACTGCCACTAATTAGTCTGAGTTTGTGTTTGAGTAGAAATTACTTGCCCTGCCAGGGCAAATATCCTGCATGAATATTTCTGAGGCTCTTTTTTAGAGAAAATAATATGGGAGGAAAATCAAGTCCTAGTATCTCCCACCATCACAGGGACATAAATTCCCAATGTGACTAGAGAACCATGACACTGCCAGAATGACTCCTAATTCTGTTCTCATGGTGTCATTTTCCAGCTGAAGATGTGGCCCATCAAAAAATCTTCGATGAACTATTTAGACCTCCAATAAGACCCCGTCTCTATGACTCAGCTTTCCTCCTCTCATGAATGTGACCATTTGCCATCTCCCACACTCTGTTTACTCACAATTCATTCTGTGTATTCACTTATGCCATGAGCCTGCTCACAGTGCTGACCTTGTTCCACTGCCACTGAAATCCATAACCATGATAATACCTCAGGGTCCCTCTCAAGAGGCTTAATTCTACTGCAAACACCCACAAATTCTCCCTCTAGACTCATCTTGGGCTCATTGCCTTTCCCCCTCCATCAAACTCACTCTACCCCTGCAGTGCTGAGTCATTCAAATGATCCTCCTTGACCTCATTGTGTTCATACCATATAAGAAATCATGTAGCTCTGACTGGTGTGGCTCAGTAGGTTGAGCACAAGTCTGCAAACCAAAATGTTGCTGGTTCAATTCCTGGACAACCCATGCCTGGGTTGTGGGACAGGTCCCCAGTTGGGGGCACTTGAAAGGCAGCCACACATTGATGTTTCTCACTCTCTCTCTCTTCCTCCCTCCCCCTCTGACTAAAAATAAATAAATGAAATCATGTATAAGTCTTATCCACATGAGCAAAATATGGGCTTTGAGACATGGTTTAAAAGAACAATAACAAATCCAAACCTTACAAATACCTCACATTGTTTACTAAGCCTTCTTTGGCTTCCCTACTTCAGGACCTGGTTCCACAAATCAAATCCACAAAGCCTTCCCTGACTCCTCTCTTCTCACTCTGACCACTCTTCCACTGTTCTTTCTGACTCTTGGCATTTGAGCTAATTTGACCTCTGGTAACTTATGTTCTTTTGTAAAGATACTTTTCATCTCCCCACCTGGTGATAAGAAGCCGACCTGCCCTCAGGCACTGCACCAGAGACAATTTGTACATGTAGACCAGAAGTCTTCTGTGATTAACTTGAATTTTAACAGTGGCCAGAAACAGTACCTTAACCCAGAAGTCTAAGAATAATGACAAGAATTTGGGGTAGAAGGTAAAGCTGGTAAAAAGAGCAAGTGTAGCCAATTGACTTTGCAGAGCCCCTTACATCCCATTACATCAATAGTTATCACAAGGTTGATTAGTTTTCCATAGGGTTTCATAAGGAATGTCGGCTGACACTTGAGTCCACAAGTTCTATGTAACATCTGAGGGTCAATAAACAAAACTGTAACAACCACCAGCCAAGATGGAGGTATAGGTATACACCCTTTGCCTCCTTGTACAACCAAAAAAGGACAACAATTTTTAAAACAAAAATAACCAGAAGTACCAGAAAATAGAACTATATGGAAGTCCAACAACCAAGGAGTTAAAGAAGGAATATTCATCCAGACCGGTAGGAGGGGCAGACATGGGCAGCTGGGGTACAGAGGACTTGCAACAAGGCAGCAGCTGGAGGACCGGGTGAGGCAGCAGCTGGCGGAGCTGGCAGTCCCTCTTTTGCATGTAGATAAACTGGGAGGAACAACTCCAGAGTGAGACAGACCAAGCAACCAAGGGTTCCAGTGTGGGGAAATACAGCCTCAAACCTCTGACTGAAAAAACCTGTGGGGGTTAAGATGGTAGCAGAAACTCCCAGCCTCACAGGAGAGTTCACTGGAGAGACCCACGGGGTCCTAGAACATACACAAACCCACCCACTTGGGAATCAGCACAAGAAAGGCCCAATTTGCTGGTGGGTAGCAGGGGAAGTAACTGAAAATGGGGCAAGAGCCAAGTAAACGTCATTGTTCTCCCTCAGACTACTCCTCCATGTACAGCACCACAACTCAGTGACATGGGTTGCCTGGGCCTGGAGAATACTTAAGGCCCCACCCCTTACAGTGTAACAGGTGCCCTGAGACAAAGAAATATGGCCCAAGTAAAAGAACAGATCAAAGCTCCAGAAAAAAAAATACAACTAAGCAACAAAGAGATAGCCAACCTATCAGATGCAGAGTTCAAAACACTGGTAATCAAGATGCTCACAGAAATGGTTGAGTATGGTCACAAAATAGAGGAAAAAATGAAGGCTACAATAAGTGAAATGAAAAAAAAAAACATACAGGGAACCAACAGTGACAGGAAGGAAACTGGGACTCAAATCAATAGTTTGGAGCAGAAGGAAGAAATAAACATTCAGCCAGAACAGAATGAGGAAGCAAGAATTTAAAAAAATGAGGAGAGGCTTCAGGACACCTCCAGGAAAACTTTAAACATTCCAACATCTGAATCATAGGTGTGCCAGAAGGAGAAGAGGAAGAGCAAGAAATTGAAAATTTATTTGAACAAATAATGAAGGAGAACTTCCCTAATCTGGCAAAGGAAATAGACTTCCAGGAAGTCCAGGAAGCTCAGAGAGTCCCAAGGAATTTGGACCCAAGGGGAAACACACCAAGGCACATCATAATTACATTACCCAAGATTAAAGATAAGGAGAGAATCTTAAAAGCAGCAAGAGAAAAGGACACATTTATCTACAAAGGAGTTCCCATGAGACTATCAGCTGATTTCTAAAACAAAGCAAAACAAAACAAAACAAAACAAAAAAAAACCCTTGCAGATAAGAAGGGGCTGGAAAGAAGTATTCAAAGTCACATCCAAGATTGCTCTATCCAGCAAAGCTTTCATTTAGAATGGGAGGGCAGATAGAGTGCTTCCCAGATAAGGTCAAGTTAAAGGAGTTCATCATCACCAAGCCCTTATTATATGAAATGTTAGAAAGGGTCCCCAGTATGGGGTCCACAAGAGGCAACTACAATTGATATTTCTCTCCCTCTCTCCTTCTTTCTAAAATGAATAAATAAAATCTTTAAAAAAAAAACTGTAACAATGAAATGATTGGTTAATGATGTTGGCTGATCTTGATATTAAGAAGCTTAAAATAGGGAGGATTCTCAAATAGAATTGGAATGAAGTATGTGAGCAACCAGTGTGAGGGGCCGATGTGTGCAAGTATGTATTTCAAAAACATCTTAGTTTCTGTTCCCCTTTCTCTTTCTTGTTACACTGAACTCACATTTTTATCTCTTTGTTTTATATATTTCAGCATTTATTTTTGGACAGGACCACCTCTTGATAAGGAATGATCAATTTTATAAAGTTACACATCCTAAAATAGACCCTTCCCTACTCATGATTGAGTATGTAGTTTGACCTCCTGTGCTGGACCCAAGGGGGGACACATTGATCTAGGCAGTATCTTTGGTGCCAAGATGTTAGAAGAATCTGGGGTCATCTCTAGCACTGGTGGGCAACTGCTGAAAGTTGCCAGAGCCCACAAAGGGAAAAATAGCATCACTGGAGAAGATGGACAAGCATCTCCAAATCAGGTAAGTAGGTAATACCTCCCAGCATTCTAATAAATAGTGCTTAATATGAGATGTGGGTTGTTCGGATGAGGGCACATAGGGGCTGAACTTGGAAGAGACTAGGCATGATGCAGAGTGACATATATGATTACATCAGGCCTTGTCAAAATCAGGGTACTCCCTTGTCTTCACAAAGCCTAAGTGTTAAATTACAACACGAAGAGACTATTTCGGCCCACTCAGAGACCAAAGGTTTATTAACCAATATCACTCCAATAAATTCAATTTTAAAAAAAGAGGCCAGTCAAAGAACTATTCTTCTTTGGACTAGCTTACTCAAAACAAGAGCATGCCACATTTGGATACAATTAGGTTTATTCTAGCCTGTAGCTAGTGTGACTAGCCATTCAACCTAGAACCAACCAGCAAGCAAGGTGAATTCTGTTTCATATCCTGAGATGCAGAACTCCTCCTTCATGGGGAGAAGACCCAAAAACTATAGGCTAAAGCCAGATGTCTGCTTCAAAGGGGAAAGGGTTCTAGCATCTGATATGATCTGCAGAATGACATCCAGTCAAAACTCCAGTGGCCTTCTTTGAAGCAGATGTAATGGACAGATCCTTTTCTGTTCTTTGGTAGCAACATTAAACAACAACATACCATAATTTTAGGGCAAGGCCAAAATTAATCCCAGGCTTCTCTGTAGAACAAATACCTCAGAATTTCTGGAGGTGGGACTGAAGCACCAGTGAAGCTCCCCGAGTGATGCCAATGTGCCCTCAAGTTGAGAACCCCTCAGGTTAGACTACTGAGGAGCCACCTGAAGAATGGTTGTCTTTTCTGGAGCTCAGGGGCCCCAGACAGGTGTAGACACCTGAGTGAGAGTGGCATTCTGATAGGAAGGAAAAAGAGAGGGTGCCATACCCTTTAAAGGATTAAGGACCAGTTCCTGCTGCTGCAGAGTGGATGAAACATCACAAGATCTGGAATCTGCTCCTGGCTCTGCCACATATTTACTATTTCTGGGACCTTAATAGAGTGGCTTAACCTCTTGATTCCCATATCTGAAAATGGGAGCAATCAGGTGTGCCACATCTGCCCATGATATACACCTTAGATGTGAATACCACTAAGTACAGAGCTGCCGGTTTTAGGCAAGAAACAAATTTCTAAAGACATCACATAATTTAAAATGATTTCCCCATAGGAATGAAGGTAAAGTGAAGTGGTGTCATCACGTGGCTCATACACCTGGAATCACTCAGTGTGTTCAGTGTTAAAGCGTCTTTATTATCTCCATGATTTCACAGGGTACTCTTTCCTAAGTTTGTAGAACCAAGCAGCATGGCAGCCATTAAAACTTTTCCATGGAGTTCAATTACATCTTACATTCACTTTAAAGTAAGACTTCTCTATGCATTTTTTCAGTGCTATCATTATCACAATTATGTAACAAATACAAGGGTTATATTATATGCTATAAAAATATTAAAAATTATAACTACATTTTGCTATCTTTGTAATACTTTATTGTTTATGTTAAGTAAATTTTTCACAACATATACATATATCAGTTCATTATGGTGTACAACATGCTGCACATTTTAACCCAGTACAATGTTATATGTCAATTATATCTCAATAAAACCAGAAAAAATAGTAAAGTTTTAATTTTGGAAGTTTCAGGTTGAAACTCTTTAGAAGAGTTTTCAAGTAGAAAAGTTGCAAAAGTGGTACAGAGTTCCATATACCCCATATCCAATTTTCCCTATTCACATCTTGCATGAATATGGTACATTTATTATAATTTTTTAAATTTTTAAAAAAGATTTTATTTATTTATTTTTAGAGAGAGGGGGAGGGAGAGAGAAAGACAGGGAGAGAAACATTGATTGTCTGCCCTAGCACATGCCCAACCAGGGATCTGGCCCCCAACCCAGGCATGTGTCCAGAATGGGAATTGAACCTGCAACGTTTCGGTTCACTGCCAGCACTCAACCCTCAAAACCACACCAGCCAGGGCCATTTGTTATAATTAATGAACCAACTGATACATTGTTATTAACTAAAGTCCACACCTTATTCAGATTTTTAGTTTTTACCTCAGATCCTTTCTGATCCCAGGATCCCATCTAGAATACACTTCACATTTACTAGTTATGTCTCTTTAGGCTCCTCTTGGCTGTGACATATGGTATATTTTAAAATAAAGGACATTGGACAACATGACCACAGGAGGTGCAGAATCGAATCAAAACCACCACTCGGCTCCGATACAAAGGAGGCAGGCATGTGTCTATCAGCGAAGGGGACATTGGTGTGAGCAGTGCAGTTTCCTTCACAAGCTTTCAAACTGTGGTTCTTGAAATTTTGTTTTAATTTGAGAGGATTGGCTTTATTTCAAATTTGGTGTATAAAACTAATTTTGTATCATATGCTTTCAAATTACTCAGCGTCACATAAAATGTGTCCAGTAACACCACACAATTATAAGGCTGATCCCCTGACGACCAGAAGACAGATTCCAGATTTCTGGGGCCCACCTCAGGAGACTGTGGTTTAGAAGGCCCAGGATGGGGCAGAGCTATCTGTATTTTAATCCCCAGGTGACTCTGACGTATTAAAGCATCACTAAATCTAAGTGTCACCTCAACTCTGAGGAACAAGACTGTCAATTTAAATTCAGTATCCAGGTAGCACAGCCAGCCTGGATGCTGAAATTCACACTCAGTAGAATTAATAATAAATATATCAGTAAACATGTGCCAAGACACACAGGTATACAGATATCCTCAAACCTAGATTCAGGAGACGCTACCAAAATCCCATTTTTAATTTGGTTATAAACCCTGAAATACATTTATTGGCCCTTATGGATGTTGAGTAAGGTCTCCTAACAACCCACAAAAAATGTTACTTGTCCAATAACACAAGGGAAATAGCACGCCCTTGCAATGAGCAGTGTAAAACAATACTGTGGCAGTACTAGTCATAAAACAAAAGGGAAGCAGATAAAAAGAACATTTTATTTATCTTAAGTATTGATGTTGAGTAAATAGAATAAGAATAAGAGAAAATGTGGGCACAGATAGAGTTATTGAGAGAAACATTTGAATTCTTTCAAGAATTCTAAAGATGGTTAGCTCATTTTTAACCCAGAATCCAACACTGCCTTTTCTTTTAGGGTTTTCTTTCAGGCTTACCACCAAAGGTATTCTTACCTAGATACACCCTAGAATTATGTGGGGAGCTAAAAAAAAAAACCAATGTCCATGTGCATTAGTCTGCTAGGACGACCATAATAAAGTATCACGGACTAGGGGGCTCAAACAACAGAAACTTATTTTCTCCCAGTTCTGAAGCTGGGAAGTCTAAACTCAAGGTGTCAGCAGGGCTGGTTTCTCCCTAGGCCTCTCTCCTTGTCTTGTCAATAGATGGCTGCCTCCTTAATGTGACCTCACATGGCCTTTTCTTTATTCAGGAGTATTGCTAGTATCTCTTCTTCTTTTAAAATTTGTTTTTAAGTTTATTGATTTTTAGAGGGAGAGAGAGGAAGGGGGAAAGAGAGAGAGAGAAAGAGAGAAAGAAACATCAATTTGTTGCTCCATCCATCCATGCATTTATTGGTTGATTCCTGCATGTGCTGTGACTGGGGCTCGAACCCCTTACCTTGGCATTTCAGGGACAAGGCTCCAACCAACTGAGCTACCTGGCCAGGGCTCTTCATGTTCTTAAAAGGACATCAGTCAGATTGGATTTGGGCCCCACACTTATGACCTTATTTAACCTTAATTACCCCCATAATGGCCCTATCTCCCAATGCAGTCACATTGGGGGTAAGGATGCCAACATATGAATTTGGGTAAGACAACAATTCAGTCTATAATACCATGCTTCCCTCCCCTTCCACATCAATTAAATTTAAAAAATGATACTTTTTAAAAGAGCTTTCCAGGGTTGAGAACCACTGATACAGCATGAGCTTTGGAGACAGCCCCGCACTACCCTGGGGCTTCTACCACTTGCTACCTCTGCACACGTGGGAATATGGCCTGAGCTTTGGGCCTCAGTGTCCTGTCCTGTAAAATGCGATAACATTAGTACATAGGGTTCTGTTGAGAATTAAACAGATGATGCACAGAAAGTGGGATGAACAAAAGACAGTGTCCTCACTGGGCATTAGGTGGCGCCATGAGCCTGCAAATCAGAGTCCAGCTGTGGCGGGCAAAGTGGCAGAGACGGGAGGAGGAGCGCTTTGGCCGCCTCACACAGCTGCCACTTTGTACAGATAGGGTGTCTTAAGTCAGAGTTCACATTTCAGTGAAGCCATAAAACTCAAAACTATAGATCAATGCTCTAGGTTTTTTTCCTAGTTATCTCTATATCAAGGGGCATGTTAAAACATGTATAGTGCAACAGGTAAATAGGTTTGTTTTTAATAACTAAGCCTCATATGGTTAACCATAGAGTACTACTATTAATCATAGACAATATGAGGCAATACTCGATTAAAGTGATACATTTTCCCAATGATTTATTCACACCAGCTAAAGATGAGGAGGAAAATTAAGAATCTGTTATATAAAGGATCTGGCTAAACAAAGTCAAGACTGTAAAGTTTTAAGTGCTTCTGTGTATGTGTTTAAAATACCAAATAAGGCCCTGACCGGGTATCTCAGTGGGTTAGAGCATCATCTCAATACAGCAAGGTTGCGGCTTCGATCCCCAATCAGAGCTCAAACAAGAATCAACCAATGAATGCATAAATAAGTGGGACAACAAATCAATGTTTCTCTCTCCTTTCCTCTCTCTCTCTAAAATCAATTATTTTTTTAAAGTAAATTTTAAAATACCAGATAACAGCCCTGGCTGGTGTGGCTCAGTTGGTTGGAGTATGGTCCCATGACCACAAGGTTGCAACTTTGATTCCTGGTCAAGACACATACCTAGGTTTTGGGTTAGAGCCCTGATCCCTGGTCTGGGTGCATATGGGAGGCAACCAATCTATGCTTCTCTCTCACATGATGTTTCTCTCCCTTCCTCTCTCTCCAAAAGCAATGAAAAAAAATGTCCTCAGGTAAGGATAAAAAATACCAGAGCCCTGGCTGCTGTGGCCCAGTGGATTGAGTGCCAGCCTGCGAACCAAAGGGTCACAGGTTCAATGCCCAGTCAGGGCACATGACTGGGTTGTGGGCCAGGTCCCAGTAGGGAGCGTGTGAGAGGAAACCAAACATTGATGTTTCTCTCCCTCTCTTTCTCCCTCCCTTCCCCCCTCTCTAAAAAATAAATAAATAAAATCTTTAAAAAATACCACATAACATTTTATTAAGGTAGGGAAAAAAACACATACTGTATAACAGTATGTTAGAATATTACTCTTTATCATAAATAATATTCTAACCTGCATCCCAAACCAGACAAGCTATTTCTGCTGGAAATACAGCAGTGAAACATGGGCCCTGGTGGAGACAGAAAAGAGAAAAATGTGAGAAGTCATGACAGGTGTGACAGAAACTGGTGGTTGCCTGTCCCAATAATCCCCACTCCTCTAAGCATCAGCTGGGCACAAGGTGACTTGCAGTGAAGAGTAAAATTCTCAGTCTTCCTTGAGCTGGGTGTGGCCATCTGGCTCAGCCTTGGCTGAGGGGACCTGAATGGAAGTGGCAGCTTGTGGGAAATTTCCTTGAGAGACATGTGGTAAGTACCTTCCTCCATTCCCTCCCTGGAACGTGGCCTGGATGACAGGCACTCCACCTTATACCTGGAGGCTGAGGTTGTGCCCTGGGGTGAGAGGTGGGGAGCCAGGAACAGCCTCGATCCCAGGTGGCCACAGGGGCTCCACAGAAACCCAGACTTGTCCACCTCTGTACGTTTATGTAAAAGAAAAATAAACTTAAATCATGCATAAGCCACTGTTACTTCGGGTCTCTGTTACTCATTTTAAGTCACAATCCAGCTGATACACCATATAAGAAGTCCAGTTTTGTTTTTAAAAAATATTTTTAGAAAAAAAATATGAATGAAAAGAATGGGAGATCAAGTAGAGACAATGGGGAGAGGGATAGAAAGACAGCCCTCAAACTCTTATGCCTGAGTAGCATCACAGGTGGAAAAGAAGGGGGAAATGTTGGTGATGCTACAGTAAACACAGGGCTAATTGGGGTCTCCCTTCACTGCTGTCTGAACAGGAGACGGGAATGCCCAGAGTGGGAGGGCAAGGTGGAGACCTTCAAGCTCCTGTGATTGAGATGAGCTGGGCTCTCCTGCCAGCCCTGCTTGAACTGGTCACCAGACTAGTAATCAGCGGAGCTTAATCAAGGCCATAGGTTTCTGAGGTGAAAGAGAAACAAGGGGAAGTGAAGTTTTAGGTATTAGCCATCTCAGATTTTATTGAGTCACCACTGACAGGCACTTTTTCTTTTTAAAAAAATATATTTTATTGATTATGCTATTACAGTTGTCCCATTCCACCCCCCTTCATTCCCCTCCACCCTGAACACCCTCTCCCACCCACAATCCCCCTTTCAGTTCATGTCCATGTGTTGTAAGTTCTTTAGCTTCTACATTTCCCATACTATTCTTGCC
>JAPYXV010005650.1:0-10370 GCA_028533065.1 Trachops cirrhosus | reverse complement strand
AAAGTCCGCACCTCATACGGAGTTAGAGATGGTGGAAAGGGTTAGTGTGTGCTAGAAACCAGGGGCAGCACCCAGCGGGCCCGCAGTCCCGGCCTCATTTTGGCGCTGCGGCGCTGCGGCGGCGTCATGACGGCGGGGCCTCGCTGTTCACGGAGTCTGCTTCTGCGAGCCCGCCTGCTCGCTCACGTTTGTATCCCCCAGCTCTCACCCCTCGGGCTGCCTTCCCTGTCTCTGGCAGACGGGTGCAGAGCCGTGGGTAACACAGGCACGCGCGGGCCCAGCGGAGGTCACTGTGGTGCCACCCAGTGCCCGAGGGGGCGGGGAGCCCCGCGTCCCTAACATCCGGAAGGCAGGGGCACGCCCCCCTGTGTTAGAGAAGCTGCGTGCAGGCTCGAGTTAGAGGCCTGCCTGTCCATGTTGATGCCTCAACAACTTCTGGTAAAGAAGGTGTCCTAACAGGAGCACAGAGACACCACCGACAGGCGGGTGACATGGGGACAAGGCACTTGTGGGGACCTAGTCCCTTGTCCGTCCCCCAGGAGAGGCGGTTCGGTTTTCGCCCATTCAGCGCTCACGGCAAGTTGGCAGAACCTGAGCGCGACGGATGACGGGAACTGACTGTATTCTGTCCGACTGATGTGCCGTGAGGGGGACTTGTGCGAAGTTGTGCACTGCTACGCAGTAGGTGTGCGTGTCGGCGGTACCACACATGCGCACGTGTGGTGCAGTGTACGTGTGTGCAATAACGTCAGGTGGTGTTTTATGTGGGCTTAAACTTGTATGCAGCCTCTTCTTCGAGCGCCGGAGCCCGCTCTCCCGTTCTGCCCGTTCTCACTCCGCCCACCCCCTCCGGCTGCCCCGCCCTCCTTTCCCGGACTTTCTCGCTCACAGCGTCTCCGTCGTTCTCTCTCCACAGCTGGCCCCCGAAAGGACACTCCCCGAGTCCCCGGCTGGGGGCCCCGCGTAGACCTGGAGCGGACACCCCCTCCTTCCCTTCATGATTCGTTTGTAGCACAGGTAACCAGCGGGGTGTCCCGGTGCGTCCCCGGAGGGGCTGCTGTCCCTCGGTTCACCTGCCAGGGCCCCCCGGGGCGCTTGGGCTGTTCCCCCCGCCTCCCCCACCTCTGTGCCCGCCGCGGGCAGCGTCTTCCTCTCCCTTTTCTCCAGATTCTGGGCGGACCTTGCCTTTTCCTCCCCGGGCTGGGCCTCGTTCCTCCCCACTCGCCGCGGCTGGTTGACAAGGGCAGGGGCTTGTGAGCCGTGGGCCTGGCAATGCAGGAAGAAGGGAGTGCAGGTGGGGCTGGGATATGGAGTCATACAGGTGTCGCCACCGCTAAATGTGGCAAAAACCCAGGGAGGGCCTTTCTGGGGACAGTCCCCGGGGCCAGCCCAGGACAGGAGAGTGGTGGGCACGGGAGGCTGTGAGGATGCAGGGTCTCCATCTGCGCGGCCTGGGCTGTCCTAGGCCTGCGCTTGTTCGCTGGAGCCTGTGAGGGGTGCACGTGAGGACATACAAACACACGTGTGTACCACCTGTATGGTTTTAGGCCACGGGCATGCTTCTGGCCACAGTGCTTTTTCCGTCAGCAGCTCCTCCCAGACACTGTTTGGAGAAGCCCCTCCCTCAGCTCTCGGAAGCCCCCAACCGGCTCTTCTTTGTGTCACAGAGCAGCTGAGGGTCCCGGGAGCTGGGGTGGCAGCTAGGGGGGTCTCAGAGTTGCTCAGACAGTGCTGGTGGGGGAGGGGCTGTGAGCCAGCTGTGCGATGCTCTGTGTGTGTGGTGGGGGAGGGAGTCCCCAACCGCCAAGGCGTCTTCAGTGAGGTTCAGGATGTCCCCCTCCAAAAAGAGAGAGCAAGGACCCCCACAGCCCTGGGCTGCATCCCTGAGGCACTGGGCTGGGCCTCTCTGTGTCCCCTGAGCATCCCTGGGAGGAGAGGGTGAGCAGGTGGAAGGGGGTGCGTCGTGTGTGTGTTGGAAGAAGAGAAAGACAGATGTTTGGATGGCAGCTTGGCAAGATGGGCGGTGGGAGCTGGGAGGGGCGGAGGGGTGTTCAGAAAGACAGAAGGTTAGGTGTGTTGGGGGTGGATGGGCAGATGCAGAGAACCTCGGTCCCCTCGCCTGTAGGACGGGGCCAACAACATGCCTCCCCATCCCCAGGGCTGCAACAAGCTCTCACGTCCATGCAGCGCTTGGCACAGGGCCCCAGGGCCATGTAAACGCTCAGCACGTGTTAGGCGTCCTCACCGTCGTCATTCCGGTGGGCTCAGCCTGGCCCCTGGGGCCCCTCTATCCCCCGTCTGCCCTTCCGTGGGGACCACTCTGCGTGTGTCTTCAAGGGAAGCCCAGAACCTAGACTGAGAGTCCCTCCTTTCTGCCTGCACCTCCTCCCACCGTCTCCTGTTCATGCGCCGGACAGACCCCTTCCACAGCACGCTCCCGGCCAGGCCCTGTGCTCAGGCAGGCTGGGCAGCGTGGCGGTGAAGGGCCGGCCTCCAGGGCCCGGCTTCCTGGGCTCAAGGCCTGGCTCTGCTGCCTGCCGGCTTCGAGGTGGGGAGTGAGGGTCTCTGTGCCTCCACTTACTTACTCACCTGCACCGTGGGGGCAGCGGCGCCCACCTCAAGGGGTACCGTGAGGATGAGCTAGAGTGTGTGCTGTGTGTGGGCAGGGCTCGCTTCGTCTTGAGTGATGTCATCATCACTTTCAGATCCTGGGGAAGGGAGGGACAGGGGAGGAGGAAGAGGCAGCTGTGGCTGGTCCCAGGCCTCTGCAGGGAGGCCCCAGAGCTGCTTGCCACCCCGCCCATGCCCACAGACTCATGGGAACAGAGACCATGGCCCCTCCAGGGCCTTGACCCCAGGGAACAGTCCTCCAAGGGAGGGTCCTGGCATGCTGCCAAAATCTAACCTGTCTCCCTGCCCTCTTCCCGCCCTGTCCAGTGGCGATGGATGATGAGGATGGGAGATGCTTACTGGACGTGATTTGGTGAGTAGTGGCCTCCCCCCTCCCACCTCCCGTCCCTTGCCCCACACGCCCGCAGCCCCTCAGTGCCTCTTCCCTTCTCTCTTCCAGTGACCCTCAGGCCCTCAACGACTTCCTGCATGGATCCGAGAAGGTGAGTGAGTGCCGGGTGGGTGGCGTTCAAGGGGCTGGTGTTGATGCATTCCCTGGTTCAGTGGACATCAGCCCCTTGACTCTGTGAGCTGGGCAGTGGGGAGCAGGAGAGATGGCCAGTTCCTGTCCTCACGCCATACACACTGCCTCGGTCAGCAAAGTAACCAGTCACCAATAAGGGGATGGTGGAAAGCACCATGCAGGGTAGGACAAGAAATAATAGCGTCACTTGCACAACAAAAGAGGCTTTAAAGAAAATGAATGGGGCCCTGGCTGGTGTGGCTCAGTGGATGGAGCGCCAGCCTGTGAACCAAAGGGTCGCCGGTTCGATTCCCAGTCAGGGCACATGGCTGGGTTGTGGGCCAGGTCCCCAGTAGGGGGCGCACAAGCGGCAACTACACATTGATGTTTCTCTCCCTCTCTTTCTCCCTCCCCTCTCTGAAAATAAATAAATAAAATCTTTAAGAAAAAAGAAAATGAATGGGGGGTGGGAGCAGGGGCTTATTTAGTTAATGTGGTCAGGGAGAGTCAGGCCAAGGAGGTGACACTGAAGGTGAACCTGAAGGGTCAAAGGGAGGGCCTGTGGTGCTCCAGGCAGGCCAAGAGTAGGTACGAAGGCGGGGAAAGTCGTCATGTTTGAGGAACACAAGACTGGTGGGGCTGGACTGAAGGGGACACTAGTAGGAGGTGAGGCTGGAAGTGACAAAAGTCACCAGGTCTTGCAGAGCTGGGAAGACCTGGATCGAGTAGATCCGGTTTTATTTTGCACGACAGGCAGCTCTGACGGGTTATTAAGCAGGGGGGATGCTATAGTCAAGCCTCATCCCAGAGGGAGGGGCAGAGCAGGGGACAGGGGAAGTCTGTGAGCCACGGGGAGTTGTATCAGTCATCCAGGGCTGTGTAACAAGCTGTCCCAACACTTAGTGACGGAAAACACCTGTGAGAGCTCAGTGCAGGTCGGGATCAGGGAGCAGCTTAGCTGGGCGGCCTGGGCCAGCGTCTCTCCCAGAGTCGCAGTCAGGTGTCGGCTGAGGCTGGGGGACGTGTTTCCACCACAGCTCATTTCCACAGTGTTGGCGGGCGGCCTCCGCTCCTCACCGTGGGGACATCTCCTTGGGGCAGCTTCAGTGTCCTCACGCCAGGGCAGCTGGCTCGCCCAGAGCGAGTGACCCCAGGGAGAGGGCCGGGGGGAGCTCAGTGCCTGTTATGGCCTCGTCTCCGAAGTCACACGTTGTCATTTCCGTCAGATCGGATTCACTTGACGGGAGTCACTGAGCCGGCCCTCACTCACAGGGAGGGTGGGGAGCTCCAGGTCTGGAAAGGAGACCAGTCGGTTGGTGGAGAGGGGGCGAGCGCAGCGGGATGACAGTGGCCCAGACCCTGGGGGCAGGCGGTGAGGAGGGGCCCGGCCTCGGCCTTGGCCTCTCTCTGGGAGGCAGAGTCAGCTAGACTTCTGTCAAGGAAGAGAGTGTCTAGGAGGCCTCCTGGATTCTGGCTTGAGTGGGTTGCGGTGCTGTTTTGTGTGATTGGGAATGTGGGGTGGATTCCAGAAAACCATGGGGGAGCTGGTGGCTGTCGGGTCTGGGGCTCTGGGGAGACACGCAGCTGGAGAGAGGAACCGGTGAGGCCACTGCAGCCCCGGACAGACGCTCCCCAGGCGCTCGAGATGCCAGGCTCTGTCCTAGGTGCTGAAGGTGCTCCTGGAAACCGGCCAGGTGCCTGCCTCTGGGAGGGGCAGCACCTCAAGCTGAGCGCCTGGGGGGTGGGTCGGGCCGGGTGCTTGGAGTGACTGCGTGAGAAGGGGCAGAGTTATTGGTGGGGGGCATCTGTGACAAGCCCAGAAGGAGGTGCTTCCCGAGGGACAGGGCGGCGAAGGGCAGGGGCACAGCCTGGGCACAGGACTCTCGTCCCGGGGCGGCCACAGTGTCAGGAGAACCTCGGAAGCCGGGCTGAGGGACTCAGTGTCGGGGTCACCTTGCCCCCCACCTCGTCTTTGTCTTTGTGTCCCGTGTAACCCTACGTTGGTTTCTGTTCTAGAGCAGGGGCTGGCTCACTGCCCAGCTGACCTGTGACCTTGGGTGGGGGCGGGTCTCGTTGCAGCTCGACAGCGACGACCTCCTGGATAACCCCGCGGAGGCCCAAAGTGCCTTCTATGAAGGTCCTGGGGTAAGTGGCCCCGGGGCCCGGGGCGGGGTCACGCTGGTCCCCACGGTGCGCTTTGCCGGGCGGAGGGCAGGGGCAGTCACCGGGAGCAGTGTGGGTGGAGGCGGGACGCTGCTGCCAGACCGCCCCGACTGGGCCCCGGCCTGGCGACCTGGGGGGTCCGCTGGAGCACAGCTGTTCTGGGGGGTGGAGGCAGATGCCAGCTCTGGGGTTCACCGTGGCACACTTCTCTCCGAAGGAGGCGATGTGGGGGTCTGCGGCCCTGTCTTTGCTCAGCTGTTGGGGGGTGACCTGGGCGGGGGGGGCATCGACGGAGGCAGACCTCAGGCTCCATCTGGAAGGTGAGGGCAGGGCAATGATTGAGCACCTCCTGTATGCCCCGGCTGTGCTAGAGCCATTACGAATGCCAGTGTCCTCGCTCCTTTCTCTCTGCTGCCCCTTCTCCTCCTTCCTCCTCCTCCCTCTTCTCTCTCCCTTCCCTTCCTCCCTCCTCATCATCCTAACTATCATTTACTGAACACTTCTTGCACGCCAGGCCCTTTACGGTACTTTTCATTTAGCCCTCCTAACTATAATAATATATTCTGAATAATGTTTCTTTCGTAATATAAATAGTTAAGTCCAGATCCCAAGAAATAAGCATTTCTTCCCGTTGTTACCTTTGTAGACCCAGCGACGGTGCTGGGCCCATATTCTTCCTTCAAGGCCCTTATTCTGCTGGCTGCTGTCGGTTGTTAACGCCCACTCGGTCCCCGCTGGGGACGTCACGGAAAGTCACCACCCTCCTAGGAGGCTGTCTGGGGGTCAGATGTCAGCGGGGACCCCATGCTGGGAGCATGACTATTGCTTGTAGAATATTCGCTCAAGCACGCACGCACATATCTGTGCCCGCGTGGCCTGGACCGTGTGTGGAAAGCATTTTTAAGAAGCGTCAGGCTCCCAGCGCCCTTGGCACCACGTAAGGTTCCAGTGGGTGTGGCTGGTGCTGTTCTGTTTAGCAGAACCACGGCCTTTTACCCAAAGCCTCGGTGCCAGGTGTGTTTCCAGTTCAGGGTTTTTCGTACTCCGGAAAGGTGAGGCCGGGCGTGTGCGCGGCATGTGACGGCACGCTGGTTCGCCTTTCCGTGGTCACGTGAACAGGGGCCGCGTGGCGTGGGCAGGTCACGCTGCCACAGCGATAGGAGCGCAGCCGTGTTCCCAGAGCCTGCGGGGCTTCGGAATCGCAGGGGAGGACGAAGGGCCTGCACGCCGTTCGCTGGGCAGTTTTCCTCACGCTGCCCTGACCTGTGCAGACGGGGACCAGGCCAGGCTCAGCGATCTCCACAGCGGAGCCCTGGTGGAGCCGGGATTTGAACCCGGTTCGGCCGCTTCCAGATGGAATGTTCCTTCTGACTGCGCCCCCCACCCCCACCCCGAGCGTCCCCGTTCCAGCCGTGCCCTGCGCCCGGCCCTCCGCCAGTCTCAGGTCTTTGCTTCCCACCTTATTTGGCCTCCAGCTCCACGTGCAAGAAGCTTCTGGCAACCACTTGAACCCAGAGCCCAGCCAGCCGGCCCCCAGCGTGGACCTAGACTTCCTGGAAGATGACATCCTGGGCTCCCCGGCGACCGGGGGCGGCGGCGGGGGCGGTGGGGGCGCGGACCAGCCCTGCGACATCCTCCAGCAGAGCCTCCAGGAGGCCAACATCACCGAGCAGACGCTTGAAGCCGAGGCTGAGCTGGACCTGGGCGCCTTCCAGCTGCCCACCCTGCAGCCCGCGGATGGCGGGGCGGGCCCGGCCGGTGCTGGAGGGGCTGCCGCCGTGGCCCCGGGGCCCCAGGCCCTGTTCCCCGGCGGCACAGACCTGCTGGGACTACAGGCCCCGCCCACCGTGCTGACCCACCAGGCCCTGGTGCCACCCCAGGACGTGGTCAACAAGGCCCTGAGCGTCCAGCCCTTCCTGCAGCCCGTAGGCCTGGGCAACGTGACCCTGCAGCCCATCCCGGGCCTCCAGGGCCTGCCCAACGGCAGCCCCGGGAACGCCACGGCGGCCACCCTCGGGCTGGCCCCCATCCAGGTGGTGGGCCAGCCGGTCATGGCGCTCAACCCACCCACCTCCCAGCTCCTGGCCAAGCAGGTGCCTGTCAGCGGCTATCTGGCCTCGGCGGCCGGCCCCTCGGAGCCGGTGACCTTGGCGTCGGCCGGCATGTCGCCCCAGGGGGCTGGCCTGGTCATCCAGAAGAACCTCCCGGCCGCCGTGGCCACCACGCTCAACGGGAACTCGGTGTTTGGAGGCGCAGGAGCCGCCACTGCCGCCGCCGCCGGGGCGCCCTCGGGCCAGCAGCTGGCCGTGGCGCCGGGCCTTGGCGCCTCACCGCTGGTGCCGGCGCCCAACGTGATCCTGCACCGCACGCCCACGCCCATCCAGCCCAAGCCGGCCGGCGTGCTGCCCCCCAAGCTCTACCAGCTGACACCCAAGCCTTTCGCCCCCGCGGGCGCCACGCTCACCATCCAGGGCGAGGCGGGGGGGCTCCCGCAGCAGCCCAAGGCCCCGCAGAACCTGACTTTCATGGCGGCAGGCAAGGCCGGCCAGAACGTGGTGCTGTCGGGCTTCCCCGCGCCCGCCCTGCAGGCCAACGTCTTCAAGCAGCCCCCCGCCACCACCACGGGGGCGGCCCCGCCGCAGCCGCCCGGCGCCCTGAGCAAGCCCATGAGCGTCCACCTCCTGAACCAGGGCAGCAGCATCGTCATCCCCGCCCAGCACATGCTGCCCGGCCAGAACCAGTTCCTGCTGCCCGGCGCGTCCGCCGTCCAGCTGCCCCAGTCGCTCTCGGCCCTGCCGGCCAACGTGGGCGGGCAGATCCTGGCGGCCGCTGCCGCCCCCCACGCGGGCGGCCAGCTCATCGCCAACCCCATCCTCACCAACCAGAACCTGGCGGGCCCACTGAGCCTGGGCCCTGTGCTGGCCCCCCACTCCGGGGCCCACAGCGCCGCCCACATCCTCTCGGCCGCCCCCATCCAGGTCGGCCAGCCGGCCCTCTTCCAGATGCCCGTGTCCCTGGCCGCGGGCAGCCTGCCCACGCAGAGCCAGCCGGCCCCCACCGGCCCCACTGCCACCACCGTCCTCCAGGGGGTCACTCTGCCCCCCAGCGCCGTGGCCATGCTCAACACCCCCGACGGTCTGGTGCAGCCGGCCACCGCCGCCGCCGCCGGGGAGGCCGCGCCTGTGCTCACGGTGCAGACAGCCCCCCAGGCGCCCCCCACGGTCAGCACCCCGTTGCCTTTGGGCCTCCAGCAGCCGCAGGCACAGCAGCAGCCCCCCACGCAGGCCCCCACGCCTCAGGCTGCCAACCCACCTCAGGCCACCACCCCTCAGCCCAGCCCGGTCCTGGCGTCCAGCCCGGAGAAGATCGTGCTGCCCCCCTCTGCCGCCGCCACGGCCATCCTCACTCAGGACTCCCTGCAGATGTTCCTGCCCCAGGTAACCAGGGGCGGCAGGGTGGGCGGGGGGCTGCGGGGCCGAGGAGAGGGCAGCTAGGCAGGGGCTTTGCCGCGGGCAGGGGCCGGGAGCAGCGAGGCAGCAGCAGAGGGGGGCTCGTGGGCCAGGAGGGCCTCTCGGAGGTGGCACCCCTGCTGTGGGCCGCCGGGTCCCCTAGGTGGAGGCCCAGGGGTGCGGACCTGCTGACTGACAGGAAAACAGACAGACACAGAGAGAGGCTGACTGACAGATGGCAGACGGGAAGAGGGACCAACTGGGCACAAGGAGAGGAATCGACTTGACACCAGAGAGGGACAGGCAGACAAGGAGAGGGACTGGCTGACAGACAGACAGACAGATGATACAGACAGTGAACGGCTGGCTATCAGGAGGACTGATTGACAAGGGGAGCGACAGACCCACTGGCAGAGAGACTGCCTCCTGCTGGAGGGCTGGAGTTGGGTCACAGGGACGTGGACGGACAGACAGGACAGACAGAGGGAGAGGTGGAGCTGGAAGACGACAGACCTCCGAGGACCCGGTGGCAGGAGCTGCCAGGGCTTCCGGGGCTCCCCGGCGCCTAGACCCCCAGGACTGCCGGCTTCTCGGTGTCCCCGGTGCCTAGTTCCCAGACCCCCTTGTCTGGAGCGTTGCTGGGGTGGGGGCCGCAGGCCGGGGGCGGCCTGGTGACCCTGTGCGGGCTGCCCCTTGCAGGAGAGGAGCCAGCAGCCCCTCTCCGCCGAGAGCCCCCACCTCTCCGTGCCCGCCTCGGTCATAGTCAGCGCCCCGGCTCCCGCCCAAGACCCAGCCCCGAGCACCCCCGCCGCCCACGGAGCTGGCCTCGGCCCTCAGGCCCCCGACGGCCAGGCCTCCCCGGCGCCAGCCCCCCAGGTAGATGAACCCAGCAGCCTCCGCCCTGGCCCGGCCAGCCCTGCCCCTGCGCCCCCCGCGCTGCCCTCCCTCCCCGGCTGCCCTGCCTGCCTCTCTGTCTCGCTGGCTTGGGGAATGGTGCTCTCCTTTGCTCCCCAGACATTTCCGGGGGGCTCCTCGCAGTCAGGGACGCCTGAGACCAGGGCCAGCCCCGGGGAGCCACTCTCTCGGTGGGAAGTCGCTACACCCGGCAGGCCATTGGTGATTTCCTCGAAGTATCATTTTCGCGTCTGGGTAAACAGAACATGCGGGGGTTCCCGCATCAAAGGGCACAGAAGAGCGGCCCCTCTCCCGAACCCCAGCCTGCTGCTGGCCCTCCCTTCCTGGGCACAGGCAAGCAAAGTGGGATTGGGATTCTTTTCTTTCCATTTTTACAAAAATGACACGGCATACGCTGTGCGCAGGTTTGCACCTTTTATCATGTAAAAATTCACTGTGGAGGTACTTTGTTCGTTGATACAACTGCATAGTATTCCATCGTGTGGATCTACTGCGTATTTAACCATTAGTCCATGGTGAGGGCATTTTTTTAAGAGGCCATCACTTTCTTTCTTTCTTTCTTTCTTTCTTTCTTTCTTTCTTTCCTTCCTTCCTTCCTTCCTTCCTTCCTTCCTTCCTTCCTTCCTTCCTCCTTCCTTCCTTCCTTCCTTCCTTCCTTCCTTCCTTCCTTCCTTCCTTCCTTCCTTCCTTCCTTCCTTCCTTCCTTCCTT
>JAPYXV010000565.1:5649-17253 GCA_028533065.1 Trachops cirrhosus | reverse complement strand
CTAAAAATATTTTTACTGACACGTCCCCTAGAGCAAGGGACATAAAGGGAAGAATAAACAAATGGGATCTCATCAAAATAAAAATCTTCTGCATAGCTAAAGAAAACAGTATTAAAATCAAAAGAGAACCAACTGTATGGGAAAACATATTTGCCAATGATACCTCAGACAGGGGTTTAATCTCCAAAATATATAAAGAACTTACACGTCTCCACTCTAAGACAAGAAACCCAATTAAAAAATGGGAAAAGGACTTAAATAGGCATTTCTCCAGGGAGGACACGCAGAGGATCCAGAAACACATGAAAAGATGCTCAATATCACTAGCTATCAGATAGATGCAAATTAAAACCACAATGAGATACCACTTCACACCAGTCAGAATGGCCATCATGAACAAAGCAGCAAACAACAAGAGCTGGAGAGGTTGTGGAGAAAAAGGAACACTAGTGCACTGCTGGTGGGAATGCAGACTGGTACAACGACTGTGGAAAACAATATGGAACTTCCTCAGAAAACTAAAAATGGACCTGCCCTTTGTTCCAGCAATCCCACTGCTGGGACTATATCCTAAGAACCCAGAAACACCAATCCAAAAGAACCTAAGCACCCCAATGTTCATAGCAGCACAATTTACAACAGCTAAGTGCTGGAAGCAATCTAGGTGCTCATCAGTAAATGAATGGATCAAAAATCTATGGTATATTTACACAATGGAATACTATGCAGCCGAAAGAAAGAAGGAGCTCATACCCTTTGCAACAGCATGGATGGAGCTGGAAAGCATTATGCTAAGTAAAATAAGCCAGGCATTGAAAGACAAATACCATGTGATCTCACCTTTTCCTTGTTTATGGCCATGGGCTCCAGGTCGTCCACAAAACCACACTCTCTCAGGGTTGTGGGTGCGGCACTGCATGCCACCTGGCCGACTTTGTGGCACAGGCTTTGTGTCACACTCTTCCCAGGGCTATGTGTGGGTGCTCACAGCCTCTGTGTGCATGCCACTCAATCCTCACTCCCCTCTCAGTGCCTTTAAGCAACCAGGCCTCTTCCAGTGTTGCTCAGTCTTTGTTTGGCCAGGGAAGAAGCTGTTGACTCAGGTCTCCTCTGAGAACCCTGAGGCAGACCCCAGAGTGCTGGGCTGGTAGCTGCAACCTCCCTGGTCCCAGCACTGATCCCTGGGCTCTTATTTTCCTGAAGCAGTCTCCTTATTGTCTGGTTTTTCAATGTCCACTACAATTTTTGATCTCCATTTTTCATGTATGTTGTGTTATTGTTGGCTGTTTGTTCTGTTCCTCCGCTGATCGACTAGGTTTTTCTCCCATGTGTAGGGGTAAGTGGAATCTGCTCCCTCCTACCACACTGCCATCTTCTCTCCCCCCATCTTTGAATTTTCAATACTCGTAATTTATATGTTGCTTTAAAAATGTTCTTTTTTTTCTGAAAACAATTCAGCTACTGTTTAATGCAAATTTTTCCATTAAACTGCAGTGAATGTCAGTTTTCCCTATTCATTAACTTACTATTTATTACCTAAGTTATGTATGTTCACAGAAGAAAAAGTAGTAATTGGAACGATGGAGAATATGGCACCTATGTAAGTGGTAGCTGAGCCCAGTTGCTTGCACACCCAACTGAGACCCTTAGCCAATATTCCAAAAAACAAAGTGAAGAGCCAACAGAATCTCAACCAATATGAAGTTTGGAAGCCAAAGTGTGTAACAGATGCTTCAAAACAAGTGGTATGGAGGTTTTATAGCCTGCTTTTAAGTTCTCAAGGCCTGGCACCAAGGACTGGTTACCATGAGCAGAGGAGAGCCAGGTCAGTGATAGCACCAAATGGCTCCCTCCCCTCCCAGAATGGGGAAGTACCAGACCCATGTCAGGAGAGACCTGGATGCATGAAGTTGCTAGGGTGTGGGGAAGGGCAGCAAGCAACGCACAGCCAGTGAAGTACCCAGTCTAAGGTGGCAGTCATCAGCGTGGACATGGTCAGAGAATTTTGGGGATCCTGGGGACACCTGGAGCTAGGAGAGGAGACTGGCCATGACCTAGATAAACTCTGGACTTGCCAGAGGATTGGACTGTGTAGAAAGCTCGGCGGTGGCTCCAAGCATCAGCAGCTTTCAAAGATATTTTTTTCAAAAGCGGAACTGTTTAGAGACCTCCTGCATGCAGCAGCCAGACAGGCCAACAAAGAGGGAGGAGTGGAGGAGGGATTTGCTCCTACTCAGTGCACCTCACGGATTGATCAAAGGGGTGCAAAGGGAGGTGGCTTATGGTGCCAACCAGGTGCAAACATGCAGAGTGAGGGTGCAGACCTCACAGTGCTCTGAGAGCGTGGGCTGGAAACTGGGCAACTGTGATTATTGTAGCCCAGACTGAATCCCCATCCTTGTGGAACCACAGGAAAGGAAAAACTCAGAACCCAGCCCCTGTCTGCTTGCAGGAACCAGGAACATCTGCAAAATTGGCTGGGCAGGCTTTTTTCCTCAAGAGTAAAACAGTAAGACCTGGAGGTGAGAGAAAACCAGAGACAGATCCAGAGAGAAGCCAGAAGGTGAATACCAAGAGCTGAGACAAATTTCACTTTGCTCTTCAGCAGAACTTGCACTTTTCTCTTTCTTCTTTCCATTTGTTTAGTTTGTTTTTATTGTCTGTTTTGTGTTTTATTCTCCTTTTCATATATTGCATTTTAATTTTTCATCTTTCACTTCACTAGTATTCCAGATAACTCACTACTCATGGTCTTTTACTTTTTATTCTTTTTATTCAAATTATATATATCTTATCATACTATTATTATTCTAAATCACACACAGCACCTTTCCTTGGTCTTAATCCATTTCACCATCTTCCTGAGCTTTATTAATGTTGATGTAAACTTTATTTTCTCACACTATGCCAAGTTTCCATCCCTTACTCCCATTATTTCTCCTTCATCTAACTAACCTCACATAAGTACTCTTCTTTCTTAAGTCAGCTCACATTCTTTTCCCACTCTAGTAAGAGTCTTATTTCTTCTTCACCTTTTACAAACAGTGGCCATTTGGGTTAAATTCCACAGTTATTGTTGTACTTCTCCAAAAGAACTCTTTATTTGTTCACTATTTCTCTGTATTTTACATCCCATAGAATACTCTCCTGCTGTCCTACTCCACTTTGCTTCCCCCTCCCCCTGATCAGTTGAGTGAGGAATTTCATTTCATTGTCCTCTCTCTCTCTCTCTCTCTCTCTCTCTCTCTCTCTCTCTCTCTCTCCTCTTTTTACTCTCTCTCAAGCTGGGCTTTATTTCTTACACTTATTAGTTTCCTTCCCCTATCCTCTCAAAATCATTTTTCTTTACTGTAAACATCTCATATTCACTTTCCCCTTTTCTACAATGTTCTTATTCTCATTCTACCTTTATAAACTTCGTTCAGCTGTTGTTGCTATCAGCCCTGTTGTGGTTTTTCTGCAATTTTGCTACCATTGGTCCAGTACCTTTTCAATTTTACTTCAAACCACATAGTATACTCTTCACTTTTCCTACCCTATTGTTTGTATTGCCCTTTCATATTTGACTTACATTTTAATTTTGTTCTCACCCTTTCTTTGCCTCTGATTTATCCCAACTCTTACCAATTCTCCCCTCTCTTGCCACACATTTCCCCTTCTTTTATTCATCTCATATTCCCTTTGACATATAATATCCACAATCTCTCTTCATCTTTATTAATCCTAGTTCACCAGTGTTTGAGATGGCTGATGTGGTAGGGGCGTTCTTTTCACTGGTGTAGGTTTGGGTGTCTGGTAACACTGCTTTGTTAGCCACTACCAGTACAGTAGCATATAAGACAAAGTAGGAGTTGCAACTACTAGTAAGTTTACTGGATGGGAGAAGCCACCAACAAAGAAGCGACAAACAGGTAAATCTCAAGTACAACAAGAGACCCTACACAAATGGTAGAAAGGGCAACCCTAGAGCTTCCAGACAAGAAGATAAAAGAGACCGCACCACTGCATTCCAAAGAAACCCAACCACAGAAATTTACCCCACAAAGACAGCTAGCAAAGTAGAGCATTGGTGATCTCAGAAACAGTGTCACTTAAAACGGGGAAACAAAGAAAGAACCCGCAATTGAAAGAAATGGAAGAATACCCAGTAAAAAAGCTGGATGAAATGGAGGCAAGCAAACTATCAGAAACAAAATTCAAAAGAATGGTTGTAAGGATGATCAAGGAACTCACAAACAACTACAGGGACTGAGTGGTAACCACAATAGCATAGAAAAGGAAATAGAAACTATAAACAAGAACCATGAAGAAATGAAGCATACAATTTCTGAAACAAATAATACACTTGAAGGAATTGCAAGCAGGCTAGGGGAAGCAGAGGATGAATTAGTGAGCTAGAAGACAAGGTAGAAAGAACTACCCAGGTAGTGGAACAGTACAAAAAATAAGAGTCAAAAAATATTAGGATAGCTTCAGGGAACTGCAGGACAACATGAAATCCAACAACATGCAAATCATAGGAATACCATAAGGAAAAGAAAAGGAGCCAGGGATAGAAACCCTGTTTGACAAAAAAATGACAGAAAACTCCCCTAACCTGCACAGAGGAAAAGCCATGGAAGTTCAGGAAGCACAAAGGGTCCTAATCAAGATGAACCCAAAAAGGCCTACTCCAAGACACATCATAATTAAAATACCAAATTTGATTTTTTAAAGATTTATTTATTTATTTTTAGTGAGAGGGGAAAGGAGGGAGAAAGAAAAGGAGAGAAACATCAATGTGTGGTTGCTTCTCACATGTCCCCTACTGAGGACTTGGCCCACAACTGAGGCATGTGCCATGGCTGGGAATAGAACCAGCGACCACTTGGTTCACAGGCTATTGCTCAATTCGCTGAGCCATACCAGCCTAGGAAAAAGGCTAACCTTTACAGATAAAAAGAGAACCTTAAAGACAACAAGGGAGAAATAGAAAGTAACATACAAGGGAGCTCCAATATGCCAGCAGCTGATTTCTCAACAGTAAAGCAAGTCAGAAGTGAATGGTGAGAAATACTACAAGTAATGAAAATGAAAGGCCTGAAACCAAGACTACTCTTTCCAGCAAGGTTCTCAATTAAAATGGAAGGTGAAGTAAGGAGTTTCTCCGAAAAGAGAAGGCTAAAAGAATGCATCTCCACCAAACCAGCATTGCAAGATATGCTAAAGGTACTGCTTTAAGAAGATAAAGCGTGAGAGGGAGAGAAACACAGGTAAAAAGAGGGAAAATGGCAATGAATAAATACATATAAATAACAACCTTAAATGTAATTGGATTAAATGCTCAGTTCAAAGACGTAAGGTAGCTGAATGGATAAGAAAACATAAATCCACATATATGCTGTGTACAAGAGACCCACCTCATAACAAAAGAGCTACACAGACTGAAAGTGAAGGGTTAGAAAAATATTGCAAGGAAATTGAGAGGAAAAAAGCTGGGATGGCAATACTTATATCAGACAACACAGACTTCAAAACAAAGCCCATAAAAAGAGACACAGAAGGACACTTCATAGTACTCAAGGGAAGAATTCATCAAGAAGTCATAAACATTGTAAACATATATGCACCCAACATAGGAGCACCCAAATATATAAGGCAAACCTTGGAGGGCTCCATGAAAGATATAGACAGCAACATACTTATACTAGGGGATTTTAATGCCATAACAAAGGATAGAACTTCCACACGAAATAGCAACAAGGATATTGTGGCACTGAACAATGCCCTAGATGAAATGGACATAACTGATGCATACATAGAATCTTTCATCTCAAAGAGACAAAATATACATTCTTTTCAAATGCATGTGGAACATTTTCATAGACTACGTATAGGACACAAAACAAGTCTCAAGAAATTCAAGAAAAATTAAAATTACATCAAGAATTTTCTCATACCACAAGGACCTGAAAGTAGAAACCAACCTCAAGGGAAAACTCAAAAACATTCAAGTTCATGTATTTGGATAGCATGCTATTAAACAATAAATGGGTTAATAATGAGATCAAGGAAGAAATAAAAAATTTCTGGAAACAAATGAAAAAGAATTCACAACAGTCCAAAACTTAGCGGACACAACGAAGGCAGTCCTGTGAGGGAAGTTCATAGCAACAAAGGCCTACCTAAAAAAGATAGAAACATTTCAAATAAACAACCTAACCTTACATCTATAAGAACTGAAGGAATGACAACAACAACAACAAAAGCCCTCAGCAAGTAGAAGGAAGAGGAAAAAAACAAGATCAGAGCAGAATTCAATGACATAGAGATTAAAGCACAATTCTAAGGATCAATAAATCCAGGACCTGCTTTTTTAAAAGATAAAATAAACAAGCCTTTAAGCAGACTCATCAAGAAAAAAGAGTGAGGACACAAATAAATAAAATTAGAAATGAAAAGGACAGATTACAACTGATACTACAGAAATACAAAGGATTGTAAGAAATTACTATAAACACCTATATGCCAAAAATTTTGGAAATCTGAGTAAAATGTACAAATTTCTAAAAAACATATAAATTCTAAAAACATATAATTTCTTAAAAACATATAATTCTAAAACTGAATCAAGAATCAGAAAGCCTGAACAGACCAATAAGAACTGATGAAATGGAAACAGTATTGAAAAATCTCCCAGCACACAATATCCCTGGACCACATGGCTTCACAGGAGAATTTTGCAAAATATTTAAGGAAGATCTAATCCCTATCCTTTGCAGAATGTTCCAAAAAATCCAAGAAGAGGGAAGACTTCTAAATTCTTTTTATGAAGCCAGCCTCATGCTAATCCCAAAACCAGATAAAGAAACAACAAAGAAAGAAAACTACATGTCAATATCGCTAATGAAAGCAGACACTAAAATCCTCAACAAAATATTGGCAACCCACATCCAGCAATACATTAAAAAGATCATACACCATGATTAAGTGGGATTCATCCCAGGGATGCAAGGATGGTACAATATTCACAAATCAGTAAATGTAATACATCACATAAACAAAAGGAAAGACAAGAATCACATGGTCATATCAATAGATGCAGAAAAAGCATTTGATAAGGTACACACCCATTTATGATAAAAAAAACACTCAGCAAAGTGAGAGTAGAGGGAGCACATCTCAATACAATAAAGGCCATATTGAGAAACCTATAGCCAACATCATACTCAATGGGGAAAAGCAATAAACTTTCCCACCAAGATCAGGAACAAAAAAAGGCTGTCTGCTTTCACCACTTCTATTCAACATAGTACTGGAAGTCATAGCCACATTGATTAAAGAAGAAAAAGAAATAAAAGGCATCCAAATTGGAAAGGAAGAAGTAAAACTGTCATTATTTGCAGATGATATGACAGTGTACATAGAAAACCCTACAGACTCCATGAAAAAACTACTCAACCTAATGAGGGAATTTGGCAAAACAATGGGATACAAATTCAATATTCAAAAATTGAAGGTATTTTTGTACACCAACAATGCAATATCAGAAACAAATCAGGAAAAGAATCCCATTTGTTATAGCAACAAGAAAAATAAAGTACTTAGGAATAAACCTAACCAAGGAGGTAAAAATACCTGTACTCAGAAAACTACACAACACTGAAGAAAGAAGTCAAGGAAGACACAAACAAATAAAAGCATATGTCATGCTCATGGATTGAAAGAATTAACATCATCAAAATATCCGTACTATCTAAAGCAATTTATAGATTCAACACAATCCCTATTAATATACCAATGATGTATTTCACAGATATAGAGCAAGCAGTTGAAAAATGTGTAAGGAACCATAAAAACCCTGAAAAGCATCAGCAATTTTGAGATTAAAGAACGAAGTAGGAGGGATCACAATACCTGATATCAAGCTGTATTGCAAGGCGACTGTAATCAAAACAGTCTGGTACTAACATAAGAACAGAGACATAGGTCAATGGAACAGAATAGAGAGCACAGAAATAAACCCATGTCTGTATTGTCAGTTAATATTAAACAAAGAGGGCAGGAGATGAAAATGGAGTAAAAATAGTCTCTTCAACAAATGGGGTTGTGAGGTCTGGACAGCTACATGCAAAATAATGGACCTCGACCACCAACTTGCACCTTCCACAAAAATGAAATCAAGATGGATAAAAGACTTAAGTGTAAGTCACAACACCATAAAAGTCCTTGAGTAGACCATAAGCAAGGAAGTTTCAGACATTCCACCCAGCAATATTTTCAGTGATATGTCCCCTAGAGCAAGGGACGTAAAGGAAGGCATAAACAAATGGGACTTCATCAAATTTAAATGCTTCTGCACAGCTAAAGAAAACATCAGCAAAATGAAAAGTGAACCAAACATATAGGAAAATATATTTGCCAATGATTCCTCAGACAAGGGTTTGATTTCCAAAATATATAAAGAACTTATGCAATTCCATTCCAGGAAGAAAAATAATCCAATTATAAACTGGGCAAGGACTTAAACAGACACTTCTCCACAGAGAATATACAGAGAGAAGGCCCAGAGACATATGAAAGGATGCTCCAGCATCACTAGCCATCAGAGAGATGCAAATTAATACCACAGTGAGATATCACTTTATTGCATACAGTTGGCCATCATAACAGAATCAACAAACAAGTGCTGGTGAGGTTGTAGAGAAAAGGGAACCCTAGTATACTGTTGTTGGGAATGTAGACTGGAGCAGCCACTTTGGAGAACAGTATGGAATTTCCTAAGAGAAATAAAAATGGAACTGCCTTATGACCTAGAAATTTCACTGCTGGGGTTATATTATACTCTGAGAACCC
Organism: Trachops cirrhosus; assembly: GCA_028533065.1. Taxonomy (NCBI): domain Eukaryota; kingdom Metazoa; phylum Chordata; class Mammalia; order Chiroptera; family Phyllostomidae; genus Trachops; species Trachops cirrhosus. Next base: position 8,418 of record JAPYXV010000565.1, on the reverse strand, counting down.
TGAAACACCAATTCAAAAAATCCTCTGCACCCCAATATTCATAGCAGCATTATTTATAATAGCCAACTGCTGGAAACAGCCTGAGTGCCCATCAGGAAATGAATAGATTAAAAAACTGTGGTACACTTACTTAATGGAAAAGTACACAGCAGAAAGGAAGAAGGAACTCCTACCCTTCAGGACATCATGGATGGAACTGGAGAACATCATGCTAAGTGAAATAAGCCAGGCAGTGAAAGGCAAATACCATATGACCTCAGTTTTACATGGAACCTATTCAACAAAACAACAAACCAAGCAAAATATAATCAGAAACATGGAAATAAAGAACAAACTGAGTAGCCAGAGGGGAGTTGGGGGGGAAATGGGGCAAAGAATGGGAAGGGTTATCAAGGAGGATGTATAAAAGACCCATGGAAAAAGGCAAAGGGGAGAGTGATTGAGTGTGGAAGGTAGGGAGGTGGAGGGTGAAAAGTGCTGGTGGAAAAATAGAGACAAGTGTACATTAACAAAGACTAAGGCAGGAAAGGATTGAATGTATGAGGTGGGGTGGATATGGCAGAGGAGATTGATGGGGAGAAAATGGGGACAATTGTAATTGAACAACAATAAAAAAAGAAACAAATGAAAAAAAAGTATTGCATATCCTAACCTTTTATAGGTATCCTTCTAGGATTTTATCAACATGTGTGTGTATGTACACATACATCTTCACAAAGTAGATTTCATTATATGTTATCTTTTCTGAAACATAAACTATGCTGTTATTTCTCCCATTTTGAAAACGTACTTTCTTGACCCCTCTTCTTGCAAAAGCTTCTTCCTCTTCCATTCCTTGTTTCAACTATTTTCCTGTTTATTTGTAGTATTTTGCAATTTGTTTTACAAATGTGTTGGAAGATTTTAGTGATATAGAAAAAATTCCAAAGAAATGATGCTAACTAAAAAATATATCCTCTGAAATGATGTGAAATTATGATAAATTTAATTTATTATAATTAAATTATGTAAGGAAAGAGTATTGCAAAGAAAAGCAAAAATCAACAGCCTTGATTGTGCTCATGATTTGGATTGTGAGGGTCTTCTTCCCCCCTGTGGTGTATTCTTCAGTATTTTTCACATTTTTACAGTAAGTATATTAGTCATAAAAATCCATATAATTTTTAAAAGGCTCCACTGTTGATTTTTAAAGATTATAGTAAAGCATAGACACCATAAAATTTACCATTTTAACCATTTAAAAGTGTACAATGCAGTCTCATTAAGTATGTTCACAATGTTGTAAACCATCAAACCCCACACTCTTAAGCACTTAATCTCATTCTCCTTCCACCCAAGCCCTGGCAACCACAAATATTATTGTTGCCATTGTTGCTTTACCTATTCTGGATATTTCATATGAATGGCTTTTTTTTCACTCAGGAAAGTATTCTCAGGGTATATCCACATTTTAGTGTTTTTTTTATTGTGGAAAAAATCACATAACATAAGCTTACTCTTTTTACCATTTTTAAACGAACAATTCAGTGGTATTTGGTTAAATCAAATTTTGTACAACTATCACCATTCTTTAGTCCAGGAACACTTTCAAAACTGTAAAAGAAGACCGTGTATCTATTGAGCAGTCATGTCTTCTTTTCACTTTGCTCCTGCCCCTGGCAAACACTAATCTACTTTCTGTGTCTGTGAATATTCATATTCTGAATGTTTCATATACATGGAATCATACAATATGTGGTCCTTTGTGACTTCCTTCACTTACCATAATGCTTTTAAGGTTTATCCATGTTGTGCTAGGCATCCCCTGCAAAGTCCTGTGTGCTAGGACCCATGCCTGCTTCTGTGGGCCTCTAGGTAAAGCATCTGACTGAGTCACGCTGTCTCCAAATGCTGACCCTGGAAGTAATCTGTGTCCCTTGTTATCAGAATTTATTGACAAACTACCTATGGAGTCAAGCCTGCCATAACTGCTAGGGAATGCCAAGGTGAATGGCAGAGTTGGGGGTGGGGAAGGAAGGACCTTTCAGTCCTGCACCCACTGGCTCATGGCTGTGCAAGGGAAGATGAATCCAAGACATAAAACATACGATATGTAACATCACTCTTTATTATGAAAAAAAAACAGCAATTGTGAATGGGGAAATAAACAAAATAAATGACCCTTCAGGTGGTTATGTTACCTGACCTATAAAGTAACTTCAGCCTCTTGGTCAGGCAGGCCTCCAGCCCCAGTCATGGGTATGGCCTTAGGCTGGAGAAAACAGAAAATAGAACTATGGGGATGAAGACAAAGATGACATCCAAGGGCTCTTTTTAAGAGATTTGTTTGAAGGCCTCCTCTGGGATTGTGCCCTTCATCTGCAGGGGAGGAGTTGGGATGTCAGAAGAGCCAGTTCCCTCCTTGAGTTTCATTCCAGGGCACCAGGTTCCACTTTCTTGGCCTTCCCAAAGGCCCAGAAACATCCATCTTAACCCACTTGATACCCAGACCTCACCTTGAGCATAGTGAAAATCTGAGCAGCTCTGGTGTAGTTCCACTCATTGTCCTGAAGGCACCTGGAGTGGGAGAACAGGTGATCTCCCTTAGTACCACAGGGCAGACACTGACCAGGCAATGCCACCAGTAAGTCTATGTCACTATATCTATGCTGGGACAGATGTGGCAGAAAAGAGCACAATGTGTAATGATGAGGAAAGACCTAATGAAAATCAGAACCTCTGTCACTAGCATCCATACCCACTAGAATTTAAAACAAAAATAGGACTGTT
>JAPYXV010005649.1:0-10371 GCA_028533065.1 Trachops cirrhosus | reverse complement strand
TCTACAGGGGACTTCCCATAAGACTGTCTCATGGTTTCTCCAAAGAAACTGTGCAGGCTAGAAGGGACTGGCAAGAAATATTCAGTCATGAAAAGCAGGGACTTACAGCCAAGATTGCTCTACCCAGCAACGCTATCATTTAGAATCAAAGGGCTGATGAAGAGCTTCCCAGACAAGAAAAATGTAAAGGAGTTCATCATCACCAAACCATTGTTAAATGAAATGTTAAAGGGACTTATTTAAGAAAAAGAAGTTCAAAACTATGAACAATAAAATGGCAAAAATACATATCTGTCAACAATTGAATCTAAAAAAACAAACGAAGCAAACCAGAAGAACTGAGACAGAATCGTGGATACAGAGAGTTCTCATGGTTGCCAGATGGGAGGCAGGTGTGGGGGAATGGGTGAAGAGGTGCGGGGATTAAGAAGTACATATGGGGGCCCTGGCTGGCGTAGCTCAGTGGATTGAGCGTGGGCTGCGAACCAAAGCATCGCAGGTTCGATTCCCAGTCAGGGCACATACCTGGGTTGCGGGCCAGATCCCTAGTGGGGACCACGTGAGAGGCAACCACACATTGATGTTTCTCTCTCTCTCCTTCTCCCTCCCTTCCCCTCTCTAAAAATAAATAAATAAAATCTTTAAAAAAAAAAAAAAGAAGTACATATGGGTACTTACAGGATAGCTATGGGGATGTAAAGTACAGTATAGGAAAGGGAGCAGCCAAAGAACCTATACGAATGACCCATGGACATGAACAATGATGCTGGGATTGCCTGAGGGAATGGGGCAGGGGGTGATGGGTGAAGGGGGAAAAGAGGGGGGAGAAATTGGGACAACTGTAATAGCACAATCAATAAAATCTAATAAAAAAAAAAGAACAGGCCTTGGTTTCTAAGAACGGCCATGTTCCAGCAAGAGTGTTCTATCTAAGCTCTCACTGATATTCATGTTCTGGTCCATTTATGATTATGGACTGATAAGAGTCTTCAGCTACCAGTAAAATTTTAAGAGATACAATGGAAATCAAATGCTTTTCAGATGTCTCTTATTCCAAGCCAAATCTCTGTGGTTTCCTACAATGCTGTGCCAGGGAAGAACAGCAAATAATACTTACTAATCCTCCTGGGAATAAAATCTGCCTCATGTTAAATAAATCATTTTGCATATAAAAGTTTTATTTAAAAGAAAATTTGCTGTCAATAATCTGAAATAGCTGTGGAAACGACTTTCAGTATCTATTTTAAAAATGCATTAAATATGCATCTCGTAGAGTCATGAGGAATTAATTTGCTTGCAGGCAAACTTTCCATCAGCTTCAAGGTGGATGTGAGAATCACGCAGGGGCAGAGCCTGGGGAAGTGGCCTGCGGTTTGAGCGCCAGTGGGGCTGCAGAAGGAGAAATGGCCGGTTAGAAAGGAGCCTTGGTAACACCCCAGGGAACAGCTGTGCTTGAAGCTGAGTCAGAGAGCACAACCTGACCAAGGAGAAGCAAAGAGGACAGGAAAGGCTCACCCTCAGCACAGGGATAGCAGCTTGGAACGCTCCATTCACAAGTGAACGTCATCAGTTCTTGGCAGAGTCAGCCCCACGGTGAAGCGGGGCACGGATGAAAGGTGTTTGGGAGCACTCACTGGCTGGCTGCCGGTCTCACACTGCGGCAGGAGCCGCAGGGGACAGAGCCAGAGTCAATATCCCAGGAGCCTTTCCAGGCGGCAGGCCTGTTGTTATCTGTGCCCGCAGAACCTGATCACAGGGGAGGAAGTTATTAAAAAGTGGGTCACTGCAGAGGGCTGGGCTGACTCCAGTCAGGGTCCCTGTCCTTAAGATCAGGTTTCAGGGAAGGCTTTTGTGACCCTTGAGACACACCCTCTGGTATTCTTGGAGAAGGGAGGGAAAGGGTTGTGGTGTGGGCACTGGCTAGTGGAGGTGGAAAGAGAGAAACCGGAAAAAGACAGAGAGTAAGTCAGACAGAACTGTAGAAATCACAACTGGGAGTAGCTCTGTCCCAGGGAGGGGCTGCTTTGGACAGGCAGCAGCTACCTCTGAGAGTCCTGTGGAGATCAGTGCAACAAGTGCAAATCCTCTCCACCTTCTATTTTTGAGATCTGCCTTTGGAGTCACTCAGCCTGGAATCGGATGACTTTCTTTATGAAGCATACTCTGTCTCTAAGGTCAAGATCTTTAGTATTAATGGTTCAAGCTATAGATTCATCATTTCATAATTTGTCTTGGAGTCATAGAGAAAGGGGCAGTAAAAATCCAACCCATCCATATTACAGATGCAGAAACTGAGGCCTAGAAGCATTGAGGAACTTGGATAAAGCTATCAGAAAAGCTGGGGCTAGAATTTAAGGATTTTTTCCTCCAAGCAGAGTTCTTCGCTACTTAAAAAGTAACATTTCCTACTTTTGCAGTGTACTCACACCTCTATTTATTCACTGTTTCAAACTGTGTGGTTCATTTTCCTGTCCCAAAGAGAAGGGAACATGTTGGTTCAGCAGGAATTTTCAGAGCTGAGCTGAGAAAGGGAGAGGGAGATAGAGGAGGAGAAAGAAGCAAGGACGGGAAGGGAGGGGGAGAGAGCAAGAGCGAGAGTGCAAACCCACACGTAAAAGCCTCCGAAGCTGAACGTGACCAAAGGAATCTTAACTGACAAACACTATCCAGATTTAACAACACTTGAGACATTATAAACTGACACCCATACAAACACAAGAAATACAGAAGATAGGATTAACCTTTGTCTTCAGGGGAAGCCATGCCTGCTTGAGGACAATCCATTGACAGCGGGCTGATATTTTAATACGGCCTGGGATTCTGCACTTACAACTTAACCATGCCAGGTAATATTCCTGCGGTGCCCAGTCAAAAGGGATTTGGCATTTTCCAGTTCAATAACGTCAAACAAACCACATAATTTTGCATTAAGTAGATTGTGTTTTACCAGAATTTTCCAGTCCTGCAGTCAGTGTTGGTCAAATCAATTAAATTATTGCCACTCTGGCTATCTGTGAAAAGTCACAATGGAAAATCCTGGGGCCTTACCTGCCATCTCCTAGTGTAACACATTTGATGGTGGTGCAATATCCCATTCTGCTGATGGTGGTGAATGTCCCTCTCAGCTGAGAACCTCGGTTTCCCAGCAGAGAGGGGCATCTGTGCGCTTTTCTCCTTCAAAGCCCTGGCACATACTGCAGGTTATCTGTGCTTGTTTGAGCGGGTTTAAGAATTATGTCACCCTGAATCTAGGGCTGGCAAACTATGGCCAAGGCCAAATCCTGCCTGATGGCTACTTTTGTAAATAAAGTCTTACTTACAGCGCCGAGCTCGTTGGTTTACGTATTGCCCATGGCTGCTTGCAGACAGCAATGGCAGAGTTGAGAAGGGTGGCGGTCAGAAGTCAGCCTCCCTGGGACGTGCCGTCCTGGCGTGCAAATTATTTTGAGCTGAAAACAATTAAAGCCCAACAAACTCAGGGAGAGTTTTTGAACTCCCCCTTCCCTGCCTAAAGAGATTCAGCTGGAAGAAGCTGCTTCAGGAAGGGAACCTTAGCATAATCACCTTACTGTAGTCACCTTAGCACGTATGAATTAACTGTGGGAGACAGGGAGGGTCCAACCAACTCTGTTTGCTGCTGTCCCCTTAGTGTCCCGTTGGGTTTGTGTCCCTGAGAGGATTTGTTCACCAAATGTTTACTCTTTCTCACCTGCCTATGAATTGCCTGCTTTCCCCTCCCTTAGTCCAAAATGACATACAGACCTCATTTTGCTTCACTGACTTCGGAATTTTCATGCTTATGTAAACTCTGTGTGTGCACTGGATTAAAATGTGATTTTCTCCTGTTGGTAGTCTGGGTGCCATTGAAACTATTCAACTAACCAGAAGAGCTAATGGGGTAAAGGACAGGAGTTGCAACCGAGGCTGTGTGGTCTGAAAAACCTGGAACATTGAGTATCAAGCCCTTTACAAAAATCACTGGCTAAGGCCCACCCTAAATAGTTCAGTTTTTGAAAAATTTTATAAGATGGGGAAAGATAGTGGCCATGAAAAATTTTCTGTCACACCTAGGTTCATGGGTTAGCTCATGACAAAATTCTTAAAAGAAAAGTAGAATTAGAGATGAATTATGAATTTGTATTTTATGAAAACCCTAATGTTTTGAAGTCGCTGGCCTTATTTTTCTGATGACAAGCAGCTGATTCTAGTGACCAAGGAGATATTTTCGAAGAAAAAAACACACACAAAAAACCCCTACACATTTCACTGTTGAACAATGTGTGAGAAATGATTACGTATTTCATAAGAAACGTCCTATGGACAGAACATTTTGAAACAGAATATTTTGATGTGATTCTGTTTCTAAAAAAAATAAGTGTATCACTTAAAAATGTTCACATGTACATTCTTAGAGACACTTGGAAACAGAATTTTCTGTTTAAAAGATATCTAAATGAAGAGGTTCAATAGAATTTGAAGCCATATGTTAAAACATATAAAAATACAACACTTTGCTACTAGTTTGCAAGAATGACTGATTGAAATATGGTTATTTACTAGCTGAATTTCAACAGAAATCTTTGTCTAAGTAGGTTAAGAATGAAAAAAAATGAGCATTGTGATTTAGTAAGCTAAGTCAATGGTAGACTTTTTTTCCCATTTGGATATATGTCTTTGTGATATACTTTTTCCAGATATTATTACAGAACAGACCCGGGGGGGGTATACGATATACTATTACCAAAAGGACCCCCTACTAGGTTTGCTATGCCCACCACCAGAGGAAAGACGGCTCTCAATGCCAGAGATTTGTGAAAAGGAAAGGAAATGTTTATTGAAAGCTATACAGACTTAGAGTAGTGACTTAATGTCTTCATTAAAATATTAAAGTCCTTTAGGATTCCCACAGACACACACAGCCCATCGTTCTCCCTCTGCCCTAATCTGGGGTACCGTATCTCAGGAAAAGAAGTAGAAGTCTGTGATTTGGGCTCCTAGAACCATCAGCCGCCACCATTTCCAGTTAATCCAAAGCCATGTGGCACCTTCTCATGGCCCACCAGCGAGAGTCCTTTCACCTCTTTTCTTTCAGGCAAAGTCTCTCCTGCTTCCTGAGCCACGTGGCAAAAGGGAGCACCCCAAAGCCATGTGGTCCTCACTCTCGCCAAAGCTGCGGGGTCCCCACTCTGCCAAAGCCACATGGTTCTCCCCTCGCATGGCTGCTGCGTCTAGGTTGAATCCCCGTGCCAATCTTCCTTTGCAGTCGCATTTCCAACTCTTCCTACAATCAGTTACACCTGCTAGCATTCCTGTACTCTTCCAGCTTTACTGGGCTGCCACTGTAAGTCTGGGCAGGTGTGGCCCCATGGCATGGAGCTCTTCTCCAAGCTCTCATGCAGGTGCTGTAACCAGGGGGAGCTGCCCCCCAGTTACATCTTGCGTGGAAGTCACTTCCATCCCCCTGGCTCAAAGCATGGCCATATATATGTTAAATGATCCTGCCAGAGGTTAGCTGCGAAGCCTTGCTATACAAAATAACTCTGGGTGTACCTGCTCCATGTGTCCCTTCCCCCAACTCAACCCTGTGGAGGGGGAGGGGTGAGGACATCCTATAATTTTTCTAATATTTCCTGGACACCTTGAGTTCTGGACCCCATTCCAAATCCTTATTTGGGGCCCCCCTCTTGGCTGCACCCTGTTACAATATCATTATTATAATAACTATTTTTTTAGTGAGAACAAAAATGTTTATGCACACTTAATAAATATAAAAGCACTACATTTCTTGTTTTTAAATCTTGTATATTACTTACTTCATCTTTTTATTACTCATTTCATTTCTATTTTTGTGTTGGTTTTATAGTACATAAAATTTATTAGTGGAGAAAAGGATATATACAATTTATGAATAAGTCAATATACATACATTGAGGTGCATGTCCCAAATGTTTTAAAATAGAAATGTATCATTACAGTGTTTGGAGGCCATTGATTCTGAGTGTGAATTAGGAATTTAGGGACAGGTTTAGGTAGGGCTCTGCCACTCACCACCTGCATTCTTTTGATCAGAATAATTTATTTTAAACTTTATTTTCTCACTGTAAAATTGAGATAAAGCCTATGACACTTAATACAGAGCCTAACACATAGTAAATGTTCAACAACTATCAGTAAATGTTTGATAAACATCAGTAAACATTATTATTATACCTAGTTCTCCAGCTTTCTGGGGTCACCCTTTTATTATCCCAATAAAATGACTCAAGTCCCCTCATCTCACTTATTTATGGGAAGACCAGCATATGTCCCTGAATTTCTACAGAGGGTGCTTAAATTCTGTGGCAATTATATTTTCCTGGTGTTTGCTTGAAGCCTCTCTCCTGGCTCATTGTCCATCACCTGCAGGCTTCTGTCCTATTCCTCCTTCAAGTATCTCTAAGAGGGGACATAATGTCCTTTCCAGGATTCCTTAAGACTCAAGGCTATTGTGAGACTTTACTTAAGATTTGGGAATAACACAGGGTAAATACACTTCAGAACAGTAAGCCACTGACAATTTAAATATCACACGATGCCCGGTCTGAGTTCAGGGAGTGCTGCCCACCGCAGGAGATGTCTTCCTGGCTCTGTACAGCCTTGGGGAGGCCCGGCCTGTCCTCCTGGTGTTGGCACCATTCTTTCCCTTCAGAGAACTTCTGCCTTCTTAGCTGTTCCTTGAATTCAGGGTCCAGCCCCGGTGTCTCAGACCACTACGGCGTACTCTGCTATGCCAAGGCCTTAAGCAGAGCTTCAGTCTGAGCATTAAGCTCATCTGGGGATGCCGGCAACATTGTTTGTTGCGTGAATAATGCTCCTTGAAGTTGTACAGTAAGACAGCCCTCACCTTCTCCATCTGGAGTGGAGGAAGGTGAAAAAATTTGGCTTTCAAAATCAAGAAGCCATTAACATAACTTTCTACATAGAAAAAAAACCCTGGAGTCTTTCCTGACTCCAAAATTATCAGACTGAATTCTGAAACAGGGCTCAAGGTAAAAAATTTTGTACTTCCCTTCTTCTATGTGTCTTTATAGCAGAGCTGGGCAATAAAAAAATTATTATCCTACTTTCTCTCTACATCTTTTTTCCATTTTCTTTCCCTGCAATCAAGTCCTAGGGGTCTTGATTTTTTTCCCCTTTCTGCCACCATCACTCTAAATAACAACAGTACTATCACCAGCATCAGCACCATTATGATCTACATGGCCCCTTAACCATGAACGTCACTATCCCCACTACCACCATCACCACCAGCATACCTTCTCCATCACCACTGTATCACCACTGCTACCATCGCCAACATCACAGTCAGCATCACCAGGAAGGACCACCACTAGTATCACCTCAGCGATCACGGTCAGCACCACCAGAGCCATCACCACCTCCTTGTGCCTTTTCTGAGGCTCTGTGGCAGTTCTGGGAAAAGCTGAGGAAGCTCTCTAGGGTTTTTTATTTTGGGAAGTCCATAGACAGGTCTGCCAGCTTGTCGGCTTCCAACTTTTTAATTTTCGCTCCTTAGGTACGCCTCCCCCCATTTCTGGAGAATTGAATAGAACAAAATCCATGTCCCATTCCTGGTCTCTTGCCTCCACACAGCCCAACTCAACTGCAAGCTCTAACACTGGCCTCTTCACACTTGATCCTGAGCCTTATCAAACATACGGTCATGCTTCTGTAATACTTTCCTACCCTTTTCATCCTGTTGTCTCCCTTTGTCTTCAGAGAAAGCTCTCTGCTCTATTTTCTGGCCTTGGAGAGTACTCCCACCATCCAGACAACTCTAACTACTGAAGAAAAGGGGTGGGGAGTGTGATGTGACCCCTTGCCTTTAGGAGCTTCTTCAAGCCCTTGACCATCCTATGACAGAAAACCCCAATGTCATAAAAGTTTTTCATCCAAATGAGACCCCAGGAAGAGACAATCTGCTACTATTGGAGCCAGTTGGTTTCTCCTCTACTCTGCTCTCTGATGTGAGGTTTCTGTTGAACCAAAAGAGGGATGAGATGGCTTTTCAACTGGTGGGTGTCTCAGAGCAAAGGTGGAAGCCTTTTCATAGAGGCCTCATGATTCACCACTGCCCCCAGAGTGGAGGATGTAAGCAGTTAGTATGACTTCACAAGTAACGCCAGGCCACAGCATAGCCTTCTTGAGGCTTTCAATTATATTTTTGAGTTGAATATGGTCTATTATAGAATAGGGAGGGAAAGGAAATTAGATTTTAGAAAGTAAAAATAATGTTTTCCCTGTGATTAGGAGCACAGCTATAGTAAGAGCAAGAATAAAAAATTTAATATAGTGCCTGGACATCTCAAGTAACAAATCAAATAAACTAACTTTGGTTCAATTATTTAGACGGAATGAAAGTGGTGCACAGCATAGGTGGCAGCAGGCTGGAAGTGACGTTTTACTGAAACAGAGCCAGGCTCGTTCCCCCACACGTTGTCCACTACTGTTTTTGTGCTACAGTGGCAGAGTGGAGTAGCTGTGAGATTCTGTACGACCTACCGAGTCTAAAATATTTACCCTCAGGTTCTTTTAAGAAAAAGTTTTTCAGTCCTTGTTCTAAATCACAAATACTTTTCTCTTCCTGGAACTGACAGGAATGTGAGTTGTACTTGTCTTTCCTTATATTGTAGAAATAAAGGCTGATGTTCCAGCTAAAGCATTAGAAGGAGGATGTTGTATTTGGTCCTAACCAATAATAGGAGAAGTAGCTTTCATATCTTCAGTTGGTTTACTTTATTTGCGAGTAGAGCCAAGACCCCAGCTAGTCATAGTCTCTTTGCTTTGCTTCCTTTGGGCAAATACCTCCTCAGAGATCTTGTGGGGAAATGTAGTGACTAATCCGAGGCAGAATTGGGTATACCCAGACTTGGGTATTCCTGAGGTTCTCAGTCAGAATCCTGTTGGGTAACACCCTAATTCCATCAGCTGTTGGTTTGCATTCACGGAGAAAACTGAGTTTGCTAGCTGGTAATGAGATGATTTACCTTTACCATCTTCAAGTAGGCTTCTTGCCCCAAGCTCTAGGCCGGCCCTAGCAAATTCTGAGGGATGAAAGTCCATTTTTGATGCTGCTCCTTTCCAATCTCATCTATCCTCCCAAACTCTGAGTGAGAACCAGCCTTTCATTGCAGTTCCAGAAGCTGGGAGGCCGGCTTTGATGCTGAGAGGTAGTAGACATAGTCAACTTTTTGTTTTCACTATATAATACTTAGCTGTATTTTATTATTGTTGTATTTTATAAATTTTTTAATTGTGGTTGAGAAGTAAGAGATTTTTGAGTCAAAATGCAAGGAAACTGGATGATTTCACTTCGTAGGGGTTTATCCCTACTCCCAAATATCAATCTTCAATTTGGTCTCATTGGAGTCCTTGGACTCAAGTAATAAGAAGACAGCATTATTATTAGGTTAAATGTTTTACATGAATTCTCCTTTAATCCTTATAAGGTTCATGAGGTTATTTATATACAAGGAAACTGAGTCAGAGATGCTGCTAACCTGCTCAAGTTACCCCACATGGAGATAATGATGCTAGGATTCCAACCAAAGTAATCTAAACAGAGTCTTTGCTCCTGTCCCCCACCCCCACTCCGTGGGGCAGAGGCCTTCTGTCAGTCCATAGGAAGAATCTGGAAGGTTCATCGACCAGACAGTAGTAAATCCAGGTTTAAGTCAGTTTATGATTTTCTTGAAATATCATTTTTGTTTCCATAACCATTTGGTCTTTAAGTTCTGTAAATGGTTATGTATGTAGGGTCTTTGTGAAAATAGATCAAAAAACGATCTCAAGGAGTGCCCTTTAATGCAATCCCTTTATTTATTTATTTATTTTAATATTTTATTGACTATGCTATTATAGTTGTCCTGAGTTCTTCCCCCTTTGCTCCTCTCCACCCAGCACCCACCCCCAACTCTCAGGCAATGCCCCCATCATTGTTTGTGTCCTTGGGTCTTGCATGTAAGTTCTTTGGCTGCTCCATTTCCTATACTGTACTTTACATCCCCGTGGCTATTCTGTAGCTACCTATTTGTACTTCTTAATTCCTTCACCTATTCACCCATTCCTCCATACCCACCTCCCATCTGGCAACCATCAAAACACTATCTGTATCCATGATTCTGTCTCTGTTCTTGTTTGCTGAGTTTGTTTTATAGATTCAGTTGTTGAAAGATATGTATTTTTGCCATTTTATTGTTCATAGTTTTGAACTTCTTTTTCTTAAATAAGTCTCTTTAACATTTCATATAACAATGGTTTGGTGTTGATGAACTCCTTTACATTTTTCTTGTCTGGGAAGCTCTTCATCAGCCCTTTGATTCTAAATGATAG
>JAPYXV010005648.1:0-10372 GCA_028533065.1 Trachops cirrhosus | reverse complement strand
GAAGTCTATTTCCTTTGCCAGATTGGGGAAGTTCTCCTTTATTATTTGTTCAAATAACTTTCCACTTGTTGTTCTTCCTCTCCTCCTACTGGTACCCCTATAATTTGGATGTTGGAACGTTTCAAGATGTCCTGGAGGTTCCTAAGCCTCTCCTCATTTTTTTGAATTCTTATTTCTTCATTCTTTTCTATGTGGTTGTTTCTTTCTTCCTTCTGGTCCATTCCATTGATTTGAGTCGCAGTTTCCTTCCCATCACTATCGGTTTCCTGTACATTGTCCTTTATTTCACTTAGTGTAGCCTTCATTTTTTCATCTAATTTGACCAAATTCAACCAATTCTGTGAGCATCCTGATCACCAGTGCTTTGAACTGTGCATCTGATAGGTTGGCTATCTCTTCATCGCTTAGTTGTATTTTTTCTGGAGCGTTGATCTATTCTTTTGTTTGGACCATTTTTTTTTTATCTTGATGCTCCTGTTACATAGTGAGGGGTGGAGCCTCAGGTGTTCACAAGGGTGGGGCAACCCAGTCTCTGGGTTGTGACGCTGTATGTGGAGCAGAGGTCAGAGAGGGAACAATGGCACTTGCTCCACTCTCTGCTGGATTTAGTCCCTTCCATTGCTTCCCCCAAGCAAACTGGGCCCTTCTAGTGCTGATTGCCAGGTGGGTGGGTTTGTGTATGTTCTAGGACCCTGTGGGTCTCTCCAACGATCTCTCCTGTGAGTGTGGGAATATCTCCCGCTGCTGCCTCAACCCCCACTGGTATTTTCAATTGGTGTTTTGAGGCTTTATTTCCCCATGCTGGAGCCCTGGGTTATGCGATCTGTCTTGCTCCCCAGTTTCACTTGGTTTATCTGGGTGTGAATGTGGGACCCCTGGTCCACCAGCTGCCTTGCGCGCCACACCCTGTTCCACAATCCGCCACCTCGCTGGCTCTGCCCACTGCTGTCCTGCACCCCTGGGTCCATCAGCTGCTGCCTTGTAGGTCCAGGGTCCTCAGCCACCACTTTTTTGCTGCAACCCCTCTCTGCCCAGCCGCCCAACTCCGCCCTTCCTACTGGTCTGGATGAATGTGTCTATTTTAACTCCTTGGTTGTTGGACTGCCATACAATTCAATTTTCTGAAAGTATTGGTTGTTTTTTGTTTCTAAATTTTTGTTGTCCTTATTTTGGTTGTGTGAGGAGGCACAGTGTGTCTACCTACGCCTCCATCTTGGCTGGAAGTCACAGAGATTTGTTTTTAAAATGAACTTGTCTAACTTAACTAAACAGGTAGGTTGGCTTAAAAAATATTAGGAGAATATGCTCTGGCCAGTGTGGCTCAGTTGGTTGGACCATCATCGTCCTGTAACTGAAAGTTTGCAGGTTCAATCTCTGGTCTGGGTGAGTACAGGAGGCAACCAATCAAAGTTTCTCTCTTGTGTCCATGTTTCTCTTTCTCTCTCTCTTCTCCCTCTTTAAAAAAAAAAGCAGTATAAAAATGTCCTCAGGTGAGGCAAAAATTATATACACATAATTTTTATATTATATATATATATATATATATATATATGAATGAGGGTAGACCCCCCAAAAAACCCAGAATTTATTTATAAAAAATTGTGTATATATTCTTACATGTTTAAACTTCAGTCACTTCCTAAGTACTCTCCATTTGATGCAATACTCCTGTTGAGGTATTTTTTCCACTGCTCAAGACAGTTTTTGAATGCATCAATTTTGATGCCTTTTACTGCTTCTGCTATTTTTTTTCACTTCTTCCACATGGCAAAACATTTCCCTTTGAGGACTTTTTTTTATCTGGGGAAACAAAAAAACAAGTCACCCAGGGAGAGATCCAGTGAATAGGGAGGGCAGGGCATGGGGGTCATGCCGTTTTTAGTTGAAAACTGCTGAATACTCAGTGTGGTGGGGGCAGGTGTGCTTGTAAATCACCAATCATGAAATGGGCAAATGCATTGAAAGAGTCTTCAAAAAAAATTCACTGAAGCCTGTCACAACACCAGCTGGTACACTGATACAGATGGGTTCTTAGATGACTCACCTAGTAGGGGAAGCCTGTACTATAAGAGGCCTGCCCTCCAGCAGATAATTCTGGTTTGGGGGTGTCCTCCCTCATACATTAGGAGAATAACACAGATAGTATAAAGGTTCAACAAAAGTTGTGGGGTGGAACTTGAATGAATACAATTTGGGAATCCCCTCTATAAAAGGAGAGCTTGTTTCAGCTGTGCACTACCCCAGACCTCCCTGGACACTGACATGCAAAGGCCTGATGGCTCTGAGCAATGCCTCCACTGGCCAACCCTGCTCTCCCAATCCTTTTCCCTTCCTTCTCTGGAGAGGCAAGGTGGACTGAGGGTTAAGAACTGAAAGATGAGGTGCCATGCAAGGCAGGGCTGAGTCAGGAAGCAGGGGCTGAATCCTCCTGTTGCCCCTTTGCAAAAGAAGGACAATAGGCTTTGCCACCTCGTCCATGGGAGGATCCTGAGTGGTGGAGAGGGCTTTGGTGTGAGGCTTGCAGGACCTTAGGGAGGAGGCTGAGGAGGACTGTTAATCACCATGATGGTCACACCCCCGCCCAGCCTCCTGTCACATTTTCTTAGCCTTCTGTTTAATCTCAATTTGCCCTTTCTTCACAGGTGGACAGTAGATCATCCTTAAAGGTTGGCAGGAGCTAGAATGGAGCACCCTCTCACTCTCCAGGTGGGCTGGAGCCCTCTCACCATGCCCAGAACAAGTATGGTCCATACTAAACCAGCTTAGTCTGGGCTGGTCATTTTAAGCAAGGTCATTGTCACAGCTGGATTCCCACTGTGGCCATTCTCCTGCTCATAACTTGCACTTAGTCTCTGTGGCCTAAAGATTAGGATTCAGAATCACCGGGCTGAGCACCTCCTATGCTCCAAGCAAGATTCTGGTGCCTCCAAAGATATCATCCTTTTTGAAAGACTCCTCTAGGATTCCAAAGCTGTTTTAGCATCTCCAGTGGAGTTCTGGTTAGAGAAGATCAACTTGGCCCCACCAGACTGCTGCTGCCTGCCTACACTTGCTGTCCTGGCTGTTGTCCCTGGAGCCAGCCCTACCTTCATGGTTAGAGTCCCAGTGTGGTGTCTAGTCTGTCCACCTGCCTTTAGTTGGCACTTAGGCCACCCAGACTCCTGAGCAGGTATATCCCCTTTGGCTCCTATCCACCTGTGTGAATTTCCCCTACACCTATGCCTCCAGCCAGGACATTCTAGCCTTGGCTCTGCCATCAGCTTACTATGTTAATCAGGGGTGTAAGGAGTGGGGATCAACATTAGACAGATGTCCCAGCTCAGAAACTCCAGGATTCGCTGGCCTGGCCTCAACCACCTTGTTCCTTCATCTGGCCTCTTGCCCAGCCTCAGCAGCCCCAACGTCTCCAAACCCTCCCCTGATGCCTCATGGGGTCCTCACCACTTGTTTATTCAAGGGTTGGGGTCATCTCACCTGGTTATTGAGGTCCCATATGGCTCCCCAGACTTCCTATTCAGATTTTGTCAGATAGGTTGGGAAGAGCGTACTGTTCCTTCATGGACTTAGAATTTGATCTATGAGTCTGGGTTGGTAGGGAACAGAGGGTCAGAGAAGTTGTGCTGACAGCTGTGCTCTCTTTTCTCTTGAAGAACTGGGCACCTGGATTGCTAGTTTCTTCTGAGGATTGACTGAAAGGCTTCACTGCTCTCAAGACCTCTCCCTCTGGGATAGCTGGGAGACAGGATACCAAATTTCTAGGGTGCTCTGGAGCAGCCCTGCCTGGATATCAGGAATGGCAAGGAGAATTCCTAGGAGACTTCCTGCCCTAAGGAATTGGAGCACAGCAAGATTCAAGCCCAAAGGCCAAAAGGATGGGCAGTGGGGTTGTGGGATGGGGAAGGGGAGAAAACAGCAAACCCAGAAAGGAATTGTGGCAGCTGGGATATGAGCAGCAGCAGAGTTTTACCAGAACATTCCAGATCACCAGGGTCAAGAGTTTAGATATCTACAAAAGTGTGTGTTAAGGACATGCAAAGGAAATAGGTCCCAAGTATGGTTCATCTGCATGGAAAATCCTAGATGGCTCTGGGTTAGGGTAAATCAGTTCAAAGTTCTGCCCACAGCAGGGACAGTAGGGGAAAAGTGTGGCCAGGCAGTACCTTAGTCCAACTCAGTTAAGAACTCTTCAAATGAGACACTTCTAAGGGACTAAATATTCTATATTTAGATATTCTAAATATAGAATATTCTAAATATTCTAGAATATTCTAGATATCTATAGATATCTATAGATATTCTAAATATTCTATAGTTCAGTTTTGAACATTTTTGCAACTAGAAGAACCTAAGTTGTGACAATAATTATAGGCAGTGAAAGAGTCCAAGAACAGATTCCAAGAGTTCAAGGTGTGAGGCTTTTCAACACTTACAGTCCCAGAGTCCCCACCTTGCTGGTATGTGTCTGGGCAACCATCCTTCAGGGGTGGAGTCAGGGAATGAGGCCACCGCAGGTGTCTATAGTTGAGTCAGGGTATGGGGTCACCACAGGTGTTTATGGTGTGGTTTTGAACTTCCAATATTCTGAAGGCCAAGCATTGATTTGTTTGGGCAACATGGGCTCTGCTTTCTCAAGAGACAGGGACATTCTTCTGTTGGAGAACCAGCTGTGGGGTTGTTCTCTCTAAAGGAGATGATGGCAGAAGCACTGTTGCCATGAAAAATGAGAACCAGCTCAGGTTGCCAAGGGAGAGAGGCAGGAAGTGAGATGGGCCTGGCTCTGAGGACCATCTACTTTCTGCTCACCTGGGTCTGGGGCTGTCTACCCCCTTGCGGACACAGGACATTTTTTCTCCATTCCCAAGGGACCCCCAGTCTCAGAGTGGCAGCTGCTGGAGGGGGGATGGGAAACAAAAGATGGCTTAGGTCTGAGTCTGGCTTCTCTTTTCTGGTAATGCTCCTCCACTTCCCTTACCTGTCTAGAAACCCAGTTCCAATTTCCCAGGGTTTGGCTCCTCTTCTCCCTTTCCTCAGATAATCCTTGAGGTGGGGAATGCACCTGTTACCTTACATTCCCCTCTGGGATGTTCTTCCCATGGGTCCCCTTGTTTCAGTGAGTTCAAAACAGGAATCCTATCTTCTCCTTTCTCATAGAATCTTACCTGAACACAGGATGTGACTGTCCAAGGCTGCACTGTCAAAAATGGGTGTCACCAACCACATGTGGCCACTGAGCTATTGAGATGTGGCTCATCTGAATTGAGATGAGCTATACGTGGGAATTATACACTAGATTTTAAAGAATTAGAACAATAAAAGAATGTATAATAGCTCAATAATTTTTAATACTGATTACATGTTGAAATGATATTTCAGATGCATTGGATTAAATACACCTCCAGCAGAAGTAACGCCTGTGTGAGTGTGGTTGGTAGGGGAATAATATGGGTGTAATAATTTATAGTTTTAATTTGAACATTTCACTTAAAATGTCATATGGTATGCTTGAATGTGATATTGTTATGTTACAGAATTATATACTTATGATTTTCTAATAAAAGATTTTGTAATTAAAAAAGGGTGTTATTTGTTTTAGATCCTGTATTTTAAAATTCCTCCCACCTGTTTCTTTTTTTTGTAATGTAGTTTCTAGGGACTTAAAATTCCATATGTGCCTTATATCTCTGGCTCAATATATTTCTGTTGGCCAGTGTTGGTCTAAGGGCAGGGTTTCAGATATCCCTAAACAGTACAAAAAGACTGGGAACTCAATGTGTTGATTGTGCAAGCCCCAGAAATGTTTGCCTCCTGCCCGAGAGCTGGTTCTGTGTTTGTGAGGGGGCATATGAGGAGCCATTGTGGCAGGAGTGGGGTCTGCCCAGAGGGGGTGAGGGTTTTGCTGCCTCCTGGTAATGAGGGTTGTGCAGTCCATGCCTTCCAAGGAGCCCCTTAACAGCAAGGTTCCAACACCAGGGCCCTTAGTGTTTAAGGAGTATGCAGTAAACACTGTCAGGTTCAAACCCTAGCTCCACCATTAACTAGCTGGTGACACTGGGTTCTTTGTGCCTCAGTTTTCTTATGTGGAATTAGTATTAGTACTTCCCTCTTGCAATTGTTTTGAGAATTAAATGGGTTAATGCATGTAAAAGAATCAGAATAGCATATGCATATAGTAAGCGCTCAGCACTCAGCAGCCAGTGGCATTGGTGCTCTGGTGTGGGCTTCTCAAAGGAGGGAGGAGACAGGACCTGGGCTGATGGGGCAGGCAAGGCTTGAGTCCAAGTCTGCCATGGCCTCACTCTCTCAGTCTCCCAAGTCACACAAGGGTAACCAGAACCCTGATGGCCCAGGGTGGTGTTGGGGGTCCAGTGAGTATACTCTTTCCTTCTGATCCTCTTGCCCCTCAGATGCCCTGACATCTATCCCAGTAAGCTATGTGGAAGATAGGAGTCCCACTCTGGTCTGGCTGGCTGGGGAAGGTGACCTTGAGGCTAGACAGGGTGGGGCAGATCAGACGGATGAAGGGCTAATGGCTGGAGAACTCAGGAGCCTCTATTCTGCCATCCTCTAGGAAAGCCTAGTCTCAACACTGCTGGAAATTCTTAAGCTGAAATTTCAGTTTAATTGCATATTCACTAAATGAAAAAAGAGGCACAGGAGCTACAGGGAACAGGTTGTATGAGTACCTGATGGAACAGACCCTGCCTGGAACAAAAGGGCAGCAGGTGGTCTTTAAACACACAGCACTGGATTCACTTTTTTGCCCAAGCTGCCAGCACTTCTCCCATCCACCCACCACCCCCAAACCCTGGTCAGGCCCAGAGAAGTCCCATGACCTGCCCAAGATTACACCCAAGGTCAGTGGCAGATCTGGCACTTGAACTTGGGTCTCCTGACCTGGTATCTCCCTGCACAGGGAATTACTTTATGGAAGGTCCTGGGTGGATGGGGACCAATTCTGATCTGTTTGCCAGGCTCATCACAACTCCACATTGAGAAGTGCCCAAAATAGTACCATTAAACAAGTGGCCAGCTTCAGACCACACCACAGAACTATTCAATTAGCTCCACAAATGATACATCCAAAGGATGGACTCAGCAGGCAACAGAGCCCCACTATAGTGAATCCCACTTTGTGGGGTCAGCACCTGCACAACAGCTCATTCACTGTAGTCACAGCCAGTCAGCCTGAGGGTCAGTCCCACCCACTGATGTGCCAACAGCAATCAAGGCTCAACTAAGAGAGGAGGACACACACAACCCAAACAAGGGACACCCCTGGAGCACCCAGCACTATGCCAAAACTAATACATAGAAAGAAACACAAGGAGGCAACAAAAATAAGGAAACAAAGAAGCATGACTCAACTGAAAAAAAAAAAGAACAAAACTTCAGAAGGAGAACTAAAGGTGGAGGAAGCAATCTATCAGATACAGAATTCAAAGCAATGGTTAAAAGGATGCTCAAGGAACTAGTGAGAACTTCAGCAACACACAAAAAAATGACATAGAAACCATTAAAAAAGGACTAGTCATAAATGAAGAATACAATATCAGACATGAAAGATACACCAGAAGAAATCAATAGATTAGATGAAGCAGAGGACTGAATCAGTGATTTGGAAGACAAGTTGTCAGAAAACAACCAATCAGAGCTGCAAAAAGAAAAGAATTTTTAAGGCTTCTGGCCGAGACGGAGGCATAGGTAGATACACTGTGCCTCCTCACAAAACCAAAAGAAGGACAACAACAATTTAAAAACAGAAAAAAACCAGAACTGACAGAAAATCAAACTGTATGGAAGTCCGACAACCAAGGAGTTAAAGTAGACACATTCATCCAGACCATAGGAGGGGCAGAGTGGAGCAGCCGGGCAGAGAGGGCTCACGGCAAGGCTGCAGCTGGTGGACCCAGCAAGTTGGTGGATTCTGGAGCAGGGTGTGCAAGGCAGCAGCAGACAGACCAGTGAGGCAGCGGATTGCAGATGAGACCGTCCCACATTCGCACACAGAGAAAACAGGAGAAACAACTAGGGAGCGAGACCAGCGCCGGGAAATGAAGCCTCAAACCACTAATTGAAAACACCAGTGGGGGTTGAGGCAGCAGCGGGAGATATTCCCACACTCACAGGAGAGTTTGTTGGAGAGACCCATAGGGTCCTAGAACATACACAAACCCACCCACCTGGTAATCAGCACTAGAAGGGCCCAGTCTGCTTGGGGGAAGCAATGGAAGGGACTGAAATCCAGCAGAGAGTGGAGCAAGTGCCATTGTTCCCTCTCTGACCTCTGCCCCACATACCGCGTCACAACCCAGAGACTGCCCTTGTGAACACCTGAGGCTCCGCCCCTCACTATGTAACAGGAGCATCAAGTTAAAAAAAGAATGGTCCCGGATTCAGGAAGATGGCGGCGTGGTAGGAAGGAGCACACTCTACCTCCCTCTTCAAATGGGAGGAAAGCCTAGAGCAAATCCTATGGAGGATTATCGCAGCATACATGAAAATAGGAGATAAAAAACTGTAGCGGACATTGAAAGACCAGAAGGTAAGGAGGCTACTTCAGGATATTAATGGCCCAGGGATCAGCTCTGCGACCAGAGAGGTTGCAGCCCCAGCCCCGGAGCTCCGGGGTCTGCCGTAGGGCTTTCAGGGTGGGGGAGCTGGGTCAACTGCTCTCTCCCCGGCCAAAAAAAGACTGAGCAGCGCTGATCCGGGGAACCGTGGAGCGGGCTTTGGGGAAGATCACGGCCCAGCCAGTGGAGCCAAAGACGGCCGGGCCTTGTGTGGGCGCCCCAACCAGGAGAGAGTGCTTTTTGGTGGAAGGCCCAGGGTCCACAGCCATGGGCACGGAAGAGGCGCAGGCATTCTGCGGGATCCCCAATGCCCAGGCCACGAATTCAGGGGAAGTACGGGCCCTTCAGAATCCACGGAGTGCACACCCGTGAACCCGGAAAAAGGCGCAAACACTCCCCAGTGAGCTTGCGGAGGGAGTGCTGAAGAGCGCCTGGATCCCGCATCCTGGTGAGAGGCGCCAGACCAGGGCTTTGGAGAGATCATGGCCCAGCCAATGGGTCCAGGGAACACCAGGTCTTGCGCTGGCGCCCCAACCGAGAGAGAGGGATTTTTGGTAAAAGGCCTGCTGCCTACAACCGTGAGCACAGAAAAAGCACGGGCGTTCTGCGGGATCCACGGTGCCCAGGCCATGAATTCGGGAGAATTGCGAGCCCCTCAGAATCCACAGAGTACATGCCCGTGAATCTGGAAGGGGCGCGCGCACGCTCTGCAGTGGGGTCCGGAGGGAGTGCTTGGGAGCGCACAGATCCAGCGCCCAGGGCCCATCCAGGGGTGTTGGGCCCTCGCAGCTGGACCTGCAGACAGTGCACCAGAGGCTGATGGAGCTCTGAA
The DNA here is from genome assembly GCA_028533065.1 of Trachops cirrhosus. Taxonomy (NCBI): domain Eukaryota; kingdom Metazoa; phylum Chordata; class Mammalia; order Chiroptera; family Phyllostomidae; genus Trachops; species Trachops cirrhosus. Next base: position 970 of record JAPYXV010005648.1, on the reverse strand, counting down.
CAGGAAGGGAAAAAGCCAGGACATTCACCTCTAAGTCTGCTGCAGCCACCAAAACCAGGAAAACTGGTTTGGCCAGTATGAAACCAACAAAAGCTTTCTTTTTTTTCCTTGATTTTTTTTTATGAAGTAACTTTTTATTTTTTAATTCTTATTATATTGTTATATCGTTCAATTCCTTATGCTCCTAATTCTTTCTAGAGTTGATCCTTCTCCCTTTCTTTCCAAATTTACCTCCTCTTTCCATCTTCTGCTTTTTTCCTTTTTTTTTAACCTGCAAGTAATAGCATATCTGTATTACTATTTCATTATTCTTACACTTTTTATTGCAATAGTATTTTCATATTCCTCTTCTTTCTGCATAGTCTTCTTTGCTTGGCTAGTTATAATGTATCATTTAATAGGTTTCCCCTGTTATTTCATTCATAGTGTATAGCTAATTAACTGTCCTTCATTTGTGTTCCATTAATACACGTCTCAAGGCTCCATACTTCCTATTCTTGTTATCTAGATCTCATAGATTCTGTCATATGATTGTTGCTCTAATATTACTGTAAATAATAGCTATTCCATACAATTGTAAATACTACGCAACATCCTTCTCAGACCTTAGCCCACTTCTCAGTTTCCTGAATTCTATTACTATAGTGGTTAACTTTATTCTCTCACACACTACACCTATTTACTACTCTTTACTCTCACCCTACCTCAGAATCTGACTTCCCACAATCTCACTGTTTTCTAGATCCAACTCACTACCCTTTCCTTCCCAACAAGAGTCTTATCTTCTTTCCATCCTTTCTAATAAGTGGCTAGTGGGGTGGAAAAATCACAGTTAACATTATACACAGCCAAAGGATCTCCTATCTCTTCTTGGTCATAGCATACTCTCTTGCTGTCTTAAAACATTTTGCCTTACCCCTCCAACTGATCACAAAAAAGAGTAGGTGGAAGCTGTGAACACCTGGATACC
>JAPYXV010005647.1:0-10373 GCA_028533065.1 Trachops cirrhosus | reverse complement strand
TTATTTGGGCCTTCTCTCTTTTTTTTCTTGATGAGCCTGCTTAAAGGCTTGTCGATTTTTTTTATCTTTTCAAAGAACCAACTCCTGGATTCATTGATCCTTAGTATTGTGCTTTTAGTCTCTATGTCATTTAATTCTGCTCTGATCTTGGTTATTTCCTTCCTTCTACTTGCTCTGGCCTGTCTTTGTTGTTCCTCGAGTTCTAGTAGGTGTAGGGTTAGGTTGTTTGTTTGAAATGTTTCTATCTTTTTTAGGTAGGCCTGTATCGCTATGAACTTCCCTCTTGGGACTGCCTTCACTGTGTCCCATAAGTTTTGGATTGTTGTGAGTTCATTTTCATTTGTTTCCAGAAACTTTTTGATTTCTTCCCTAATTTCATTCTTGACCCATTTACTGTTTAATAGCATGCTATTTAATCTCCATGATTTTGAGTGTTTTGGGTTTTTTTTCTTGGGGTTGGTTTCTAGTTTCAGTCCCTTGTGATCTTAGAAAATGTTTGGTATGATTTCAATTTTCTTGAACTTGTTGAGGCTTATTTTGTGTCCTATCATGTGGTCTATCTGAAAATGTTCCATGTACATTTGAAAAGAATGTGTATTTAGCTTCTCTGGGATGGAGGGCTCTGTATATATCTGTTAAGTCCATTTCATCTAGGGCATTGTTCAATGCGACAGTATCTTTGTTGATATTTTGTTTGGAAGATCTGTCCATTTCTGACAGTGGGGTGTTTAAAATACCCCACTATAATTGTGTTGCTGTCAATATCTTTCTTGAAGTCCTCTAAGATTTTCTTTATGCATTTGCGTGCTCCTATGTTGGGTACATATATATTTACAATGTTTATGTCTTCTTTTTGGATTCTTCCCTTGAGTATTATGAAGTGACATTCTGGGTCTCTCTTTATGGCCCTTTTTTGGAAGTCTATTTTGTCTGATATGAGTATTGCTACCCTGGCTTTTTCTTCCTGTCCGTTTGCTTGGAAAATTTGTTTCCAGCCCTTCACTTTCAGCCTGTGTAGGTCTTTGCTCCTGAGGTGGGTCTCTTGTAGGTAGCATATGTGTGGGTCATGCTTTCTTATCCATTCAGCTACCCTATGTCTTTTGATTGGGGCATTTAATCCATTTACGTTTAAGGTTATTATTGATAGGTACTTATTCATTGCCACTTATGTACCTGTTTTCCTCTCTCTCTCTTTTCCTTCTTTTCCTTAAAGCAGTCCCTTTAGCATCTGTTGCAGAGCTGGTTTGGTAGAGGTGTATTCTTTTTACTTTTTATAGGTTTCTTTTGTCTGGGAAGCTTCTTATTTGTCCTTCTATCCTGATTGAGAGCCTTGCTGGGTAAAGTAGCCTTGGTTGCAGACCTCTGGTTCTCATTACTTGGAATATTTTTTGCCATTCTCTTCTGGCTTGGAGCGTTTCTGTTGAGAAGTCAGCTGCTAGCCTTATTGGGGCTCCCTTGTATATTACTTGCTGTTTCTCCCTTGCTGCCTTTAAGATTCTCTCTTTGTCTTGAAATTTTGCCATTTTAATTATGATGTGTCTTGAGGTGGGCCTCTTTGGGTTGCTCTTGATTGGCACTCTCTGTGTTTCCTGAATTTGTATGACTTTTTCTCTCATTAGATTAGGAAAGTTCTCCGTCATTACTTTTTCAAATAGGTTTTCTATCCCTTGCTCTTCTTCTTCTCCTTCTGGTATCCCTATTATATGGATATTAATACATTTCATGTTGTCTTGCATTTCTCTTAATCCCTCTTCATTCTTTTTGAGCCTGTTTTCCTCTTCTTGCTCTTTCTGGGTGATTTTTTTCGACTTTGTCCTCCAGCTCGCTGATCTGATCTTCTGTTTCATTGATCCTGCTTTTCACTCCTTCTACTGTGTTCTTCAGTTCAGAAATTGTATTCTTCATTTCCTCTTGGCCCTTGTTGATAGTTTCTATTTCCTTTTTCATGTTGATATAGTTTGCAGTGAGTTCATTGTAGCTTCCCTGTAGTTTCTGGAAGCTCATTGTGAGCTTGGTGAGCTTCCTGATAATCATTTCTTTGAACTCAGTATCTGATAGTTGAGTTGCCTCTATTTCATTTAGCATTCCTTCTGAAGCTTCCTCCTTTCCCTTCATTTGGGGATTGTTTCTTTGTCTTCTCATTGTTCATGAGACTCTTCCTGTTAGCCTCAGCTTCTTAAATTGATGTGTTCTGGCTCCCTGGGTTTATGGTGTGAACTTCTGTCATAGAATACCTGTAAGATTCAGTGGTTCAGTCTCCTTCAGGTATCTTGGTGTTCACAGCTTCCCCCTACTCTTTTTTGTGATCAGTTGGAGGGGTAAGGCAAAATGGTTTAAGACCGCAAGAGAGTATTCTATGATATTTACAGTAGCAGCCAGTAGAGAAGAGATAGGAGATCCTTTGGCTATGTATAGTGTTAACCGCGATCTTCTACCCAACTACCCAATTTTTAAAAAGGATGGAAAGAAGACTCTTGTTGGGGAAGGTAGGATTATGAAATGGATCTAGAAAGCAGTGAGTTTGTGGGAGGTCAGATTCTGAGGTAAGGTGAGAGAGTGTAAAGGATAGTAAATAGGTGTAGTGTATGAGAGAATAGAGTTAACCACTACAGTGATAGAGTTCAGGAAACCGTGAAGTGGGCTAAGATCTGGGAGGGGTGTTGTGAAGTATTTACAATAGTATGGAACAGCTATTATTTACAATAATATTAGAGCAACAATCATATGACAGAATCTATGAGATCTAGATAAGAAGGATAGGGAGTATACAACCTTGAGTAGTGTACTAAGGGAACACAAATGAAGGACAGTAAATTAGCACTACACTATGAATGAGATAACAGGGGAAACCTGTCAAATGATACAATATAACCAGCCAAGCAAAGAAGACTATACAGAAAGAAGAGGAATACCAATATACTATTAAAATAAAAAATGTAAGAATAATGAAAAAATGATAATACAATTATGCAATAACTTGCCAGTTCAAAAAAAAAGGAAAAAAGCAGAAGATGGAAGGAAGAAGAGATAAATTTGGGAAGAAAGGAGTAAGGGATAACACTAGAAAGAAAGAAAGAGAAGCATAAGGAATTGAGAGGTATAAAAATAATAAGAATTAAAAAATAAAAATAAAAAGTTACTTTAAAAAAAGACCAGAAAAGAAAGGAGAAAATAACAAAAAAACCTCTTGTTGGTTTCCAAGTGGCCAAACCGTTTTTTCTGTTCTTGCTGGCTTCAGCAGGCTGAGGGGCAATTGGTGTCTCTTTTCTCCCTTCCCGTTCAGCACTCAGTCAGCCCCTCATGTACTCTCCCCAGGTCTAGCTTTGTGTTCTCCCCAGCACCAGTGGGTGCCTCTTGCAGGGTCCTGGGTGTGAGATCTGGGTCCTCCTATGCAGGCTCTCCGGAGCTCACTGCCATTGGCTCCCTGGATCCTGCGGAGTGCGGAGTGCACTCATCTTCCCTGTGTTCACAGCTGCGTGCTCTGGGGATCTTGTGGAGCGCCCACACCTTTTCTGGATTCACATGTGTGGGCTCAGGGCTCCTGAGGGATGAACACTTCCCAGAGTTCACAACCGTGGACACCAGGTATCCTGCGGTGCACCCTTGCCTTTTCCTTGTTTATGGCTGTGGGCTCCGGGTCTTCCACAAAACCACACTCTCTCAGGGTTGCAGGCTCAGCATGGGGCCAGGCTGCCTTTGTCGCAAAGGCTCTGGCACACACTCTTCCCAGGGCTATGCGTGGGTACTCACAGCCCCTATGTGATTGCCACTCAATCCTCACTCCCCTCTCAGTGCCTTCAAGCAACCAGGGCTCCTCTTGTGCTGCTCAATCCGTGTTTGGCCCAGGAGGGAGCGGTTGACCCAGCTCTCTCCCCAGTGCCCTGAGGCAGACCCTGGATCGCTAGGTCTGGGGCTGCAACCTCCCTGGATCTTGCACTGATTCCTGGGCCCTTATTATCCTGAAGCAGTCTCCTTATCATCTGGCTTTTCAATGTCTGCTACAATTTTTGATCTCCAATTTTCATGTATGTTGTGATATTGTTGGCTGTTTGTTCTGTTCCTCCACTGACTGGCTATGTTATTCTTCCGTGTGTAGGGAGAAGTGGAATCTGCTCCCTCCTACCATGCCACCATCTTCTCTCCTCCACAATGGACTATTTTTTATTCAACAGTTGTGCTTACCACCAAAGACTTTGAGAAAATTTCTCCATTATGTTAGAATGTACTAAAAATACTTATTGAATTAATTTGTATTTTATATATCTTATAATATTGGTGTTACAGGGGGAATCTGGCAAGATTGCTGTGGAGTGAGGAGGAAACCCTGAAGTGGCACGGGAGAGCCCGCCTTCCCCTGAGAAGGGAGTGGTGGGGGAGTGCGGGATGTGGTGGGACTGAAGCCCCAGCCAGCTTGCGATAGTTTTGCATACCCCTGACTAAAGGTAACAAACTAGCCAGCTTGTGCCACAGTTTTAGGAAGCTTGCACAGAATATGTGTGGGCTGGAGAGGTCACAGCAACACTGTGCCAGTTTGTCATGATGGTCAGGCGGAGGTGCAGACCTACCAGTCTAGCCAGGATCGGCTAGAAAAGCTGGATGCTTATGGAGCGCACACATTTGGGGCCCAGATTTTTAAACAGAAGGCAGGTGGAACCTCAGACCCTTCTGTTTCCCCTTGGTGGCCTGGTCAGGGACCCAAGTGTTCTCAGGCCAGCAGGCCCTGAAGACCATGTGTTCTGGCAATGACACTGGGGCCCTCCCAGTGTGAGAAACTGTGGCTGTGTGGACAACTGGCACCTTGCTGCATGGTGGTCCTGCTTGGTCAGCTGCATAGATGCACTGGCTTACTGATGGCCAGAGAGACAGGGCACAGGTGCTGGGCAGGTGGGCAGGAGCAGAGGAAAGGGCAGCATGCAACAAATAGGACTCCAGTGAGCACACCGACTCCAAAAAAGACCCCTGAACACAGACAGCAACTGGGAACCACTAAAACTGCCTGGATGATCGTGCTGCAGCTCCTGTTTTTCCCAAAGACTGGTATTTTAAATGGCAGAAGGAATTCCATGCATGGCTTTAAACTAATCTGGCAAAAGTTTGTGGGGTTACTTACCTTTGGGTGTTTTAGAGGGAATGGGCTCTAAAGCAGAAGACTGTCATCCTTCCAAAATTGTGTAATGTTTGAATAAATGACTCCTTTCCTTTCTCACCAAACCTCTGCCTCCAGCATTGCCTGTTGAGCAGCCAGCAGCAGAACCCCACTTTCTGTTCAGTACCATTGCTATAGTATGATATATACAATTTACATGATGCTTTTTCTATTTATCACCATGAACATGTCTATAAACTTTCTTCGAAAACACTGTTTAAGTGACATAAAATTCCATTATGTGTCAGTTAACAAATTAGGATTAACTGTAATAAAATACATTATGCTGGTCCCAGGATAAAAATATAAATAGTATATTTCCCAGATTTATTTCATTGTAGTATATTGATAAATATCATCAAAGGAATTTTCTCTTAAGATTTACACATCCTTTGCCTTGGCCAGTGTGGTTCAGTTGGTTGAAACTTTGTCTCATTACTGAAAGGTTACAGGTTCAATTTCTGGGCAGGGCACAGGTTGTGGGTTTGATCCCCACTCTGGACATGGGCACGTGGGACCCCGGTCTGGACACATACAATCCCCAGAGGGTGTGTACAGGAGGCAACTAATCAATGCCTCTCTCACACTGATGTTTCTCTCTCTCTCCCTTCCTTTCTGCTTTCCTCTCTCTGTAAAAGAAATGAAAAAAAAAAAATGTCCTCAAGTGAGGACTGAAAAAAAAAAGAGAGAGATTTACACATCCATCTCAAAAACCAAAGAAAACAGTGGTCTACTGAAAAGCAAGTTCCTAATTCTTGAAGACTACCAAGAAAGATTCCATTGTATCTTCCATGAAATGACTATATTTATATGAAATTAATTAGTTTTATTGGTATGTGTAATTATGTATAATTTTATAATTTAATTGATTAAATTTTAATCAATTAAATTATAATTATATAGAATTATATGATAAAATAATACATTTTACCATATAATTTATTTTATTTTATACATACATTTTACATTACATTTTAGTCCTCTTATGCCCCCTCCTGCCAGCAATCACCACACTGTGTCATCCACGTCTAAGTCCTTTTTCCACTTTGCTCAATCCCTCCATTTTTCCTATAAAAAAAGATTGTGCAATAAAATGGGTTAACACAAGATAAACAAAATCAACATTTTTCTGAATAAAAAAATAATAAATGATGCTCTTTCATACTGAGCATATCATTTGAAACCTATAATACATTATTACACTGGCATGACAGGCATTAATCCATTTTTGGAAATGAAATATGGAGATCAGAAAATTTAAGTGACTTACACAAAGTCACATTGATAATTAGTAGAACTTATGGCTCAATTCTTCTGACAATAAATTCAGTCAATGAATGTGCTACATATTGTAGTCTGCCACGTATAGTTCTGTAATAAATAGAAAACATCTGTAAAGGTTTTACATACAAAGATAAGACATTTCTTGACTCCATATAACCAGAACCTGTATATCAATATAAAGACATATTATGGTGTTGCTGTGATTCTTATTTTTACTAGGTTTGTCTGTCTGACACTCAGACATATTGAAATCCTAGGAGGAAAACCTCCAATATGTCAACTACCAGATTTTGAAGACTGTTATAGGTTCTTGCTTTGCAGAACTGGAGAAAGGGTTTAACAGAACTGCTGCATCTTATTCTAAACCCCAGTAGATGGACAGTTGGACAATGGGCAACATCACTGAAAAATGGTTCTCTAGCTTCAGGAGATTTAAGAGCCACCATAGGGAGTTTTAAAGTGCAGTTTGACCCAATCAGATCCTCTTGAGTTGGGGGTTAGAATCTGCATTTTAACAAAATTCTTAAGGTGGATTTAATGCAAATACCATCGGAAATAATTCTCTGCAGCCATTTTTTTAAATATAAGCTGTTTGACAAAATGGAGAAAAAATTTCAGAGTCCAAATATTCCACCACAAATGTCAACTGTCATACAATTGTGTTCTTTTAAACATGAATACCTCTGCCTAGCAGTTATCCATCACTCACTCCAAGGAGAACATTAGCTATTAAATAGAAGAAAGCATCAACTTAGAATTCAGATATCAGCTTCTGACAAGCTGTGTGACCTTTGTTAGGTTGGAGTCACTCAAGAAACCTGCTAAGGAGAGCAGGGTTTATTAGTTGGGAATAAGAGGGAAAGTGGAGCCAACTGAAGGAGGTTAAGAGGAAAGTAGGGCCAACAAAGGGAGGTTGGGGAGCCAACCAAGGGAGGTTGGGACTTGTGGAGGAAAGTGGAGCCCAAGGGAAGTTGGGATTTGCTTGGTTGGTCTTAGATCAGGGTTTTTAAGTGCAAAAACCTGCGGTTGGGGTATTAGAGTCTGACTGGCTAGAGCTGGTTGCTGGGTGAAAGCTGCATCCTGTTATGCTGGATAAGCTAACCCCAGACCCTAATTTTCCTGGGTAAGGTCTGCAGGCAGCTTTCCATGGTACCATTTTCTTGCCTGGTGATTTTCATTCCTCCTAGGCCTGCCTAGATCTAACAACCTTGATACCTTCAATATACTGGAGAGAAAATCCACCTGGACCATGATACACAATGGTTACAGCAATGAAATGGAACAGAGGCAAGAGAACATTGAAAACAAATTCCCACAATAAAAGGGTATTATATTAGTTCTTAAACTCTGCTTTGTTGTAGAACCTGGGAAATCTTTCTAAATTTCTAATGTCCAGACACTAATAATTTTTTATAACTCTCCAGGCAATTTTCATGTGTAGCCATGTTCAAGAGCAGTGGAGTTACCAATTCTTGAATTTTTACCATCCTTAAATAGTTCAATCTCATTAGAATTTACCAAGCATTTATAAATCACTGCTGTAAAATCAGTTCTATGGGATCAGCTCCACTTTCACCATAAGTCAACAATGTTTTATCATGGGCATGAGCAGAACTGTCAAATGGTTGTTTTCTGACAGTCTTTCAACATCGATTCTTTTAGGTACTTAACTGGCTGGGATCAAGGAAATTGGCAACCAAGGCAGGGGAGTCTCAGGGAAACAGCTGCCATACTGTACCTTGCCACAGGGGAAAAGATCAACCCTTCATTTCTGGGAATGCTTAGTCACAGACCACATGTCATCAGCCTTACCAACTGCCTACCTCCATTTCCCTTCAGGTGAGACTGAGTCACATTTCTAGAGTGATGACAGCAATAGAAGATGGTGGAAAGAAGAAATGTGTTACCAACATGGGTATAAGCATAGCTTATCTCACTTAATTTATTCAATACACATGCCTCTGGGTACAGTTAGTTCAGAAAACCATTAAATTATTCCGGCGCCAGTCTAGATAAGGTCTTTTACCTCATAAAATATTAATTTAGGTTTAAAGGAGGCAATGGTTTGTTTTTGATAGAGATCAGCACGTATCCTCAACTCTATCTTGAAATTAAAGAGAAGCGTGGTACAACTGAGGAGCATGTTGAACCAAAATGACCTGGCAGAGACTTTATTTATCATTCTCAGCCTTCTGATAATTTCAAAGACATTTGGATTTACAACATTGCTCCAATCTCCTTCAGACTTATCTGCACCAGCGCATCAATCTTACAATTCACTCCCTCCACTATGTGGTGGCTTGAAATCATCTCCAACAGCAATCCACCATTACCACCACCATTAATCCTCATTGCAACATCACAAAATGGCAACATTCTTTTCCATACTTTCTTAAAGTTTAATTCTATGGTAAGAATGTGAAGAGCTGTATTTGAGAGTAGCTTTAATCTAGCTACATAACTGTTGGTAGTTAACACATTCCTTCTGAGTCTCATTTTCCTCATCTACAAAATAGAGCTAGTAATTCTGAATCCCTAATGTGTTGGGAGTTTTCAGTGTCATGTTAAAGCAAAGAAGACATTTTCTAAATTATAGAACTGTTACAAGTAAGATTCTTATTATCCAGAAAACTCTAAAGAGGCCCCAGTGTGTCAGGATCAGAAACAAAATGTTTCCTTATATGTGGAAATCTGTAGCCCCCTTTTGTGCAAGGAGAGGGTAGTATGATGTAATACACTACTGTGGACTAAAAATGGGTTCTACAGAAAGTAACCTCCCAGTGTGACACATTCCTAACTGATCAGGGTCATGATAGGTAGTCACACTCCAGGCATTGAACTTTGTTAGTAAAAGGTTTATCTCTGCCTTAAGCAAGCCCTGTCCATTGTTTTGATGCAGGTTAACACACCTTTGAATAAGTGTAACCACTCTCAGAAAAGCACATAATCTTGTTAACTATCCTGTAATCCAATTTTTACCATGCTTTCTATCACCTTCCTATAATCTTCCTTATATTTCTAACTAATTTAATTTGATTTTTTCCCTAAATTTGTATTGATTGATTAGAGAGAAGGAGAGGAAGGGGAGAGAGAGAAACATCAATTTGTTATCCCACCTATCTATGCTTTTATTAGTTGATGCTTGTATGTGCCCTGGTTGAGAATCAAACTACAACCTTGGCAGATCAGGATAAGGCTCTAACCAGCTGAGTTGCCTCACCAGGACTCTTCCTTGATTTTTTTTTATTTGTTGTTCAAATTCAGTTGTCTCCATTTTCCCCCACCAATTCCCCACACCCCACCCATCCCCATCTCCAATCCTTAATCCTACCCCCCTTTGGCTTTGTCCATGTGTCTTTTATACATGCTCCTTGACTTGACCCCTCCTTTTTACCCCCCTTATCCCCTCCCCTCTGGTTACTGTCAACTTGTTCTTTATTTCAAAGTCTCTGGTTATATTTTGTGGCTCTTTATTAATTTTAAATGCATAAAAGAAACTGAAAAACTGTCATTCTCCAGAGCGTTTGAAATGCTGCTTCCCACCAATTATCACAAGTTTGGACTCAAATTCATAAAAATCCTCTACAGATTTGGATATTTCTTTTTTTAAAATATATTTTATTGATTATGCTATTACAGTTGTCCTATTATCCCCCTTCATTCCCCTCCACCCTGAATCCCCTCTCCCACCCACATTCCCCCTTTAGTTCATGTCCATGTCTCATAAATTCTTTAGCTTCTATATTTTCCCTACTATTCTTGCCCTCCCCCTGTCTATTTTCTACCTACCATCCATGCTACTTATTCTTCTTAGCTTTCCCCCCTCTCTCATCCTCCCACTCCCCTGTTGCTAACTCTTCATGTAATCTCCATTTCTGTGGTTGCGTTCCTATTCTAGTTGTTTGCTTAGTTTCTTCTTGTTTTTGTTTCAGGTGTGGTTGTT
>JAPYXV010005646.1:0-10374 GCA_028533065.1 Trachops cirrhosus | reverse complement strand
CTTTTGAGAAATCAGCTGATAGTCTTATGGGCACTCCTTTGTAGGCAACTGTCTCCTTTCCCTTTGCTGCTTTTAAAATTCTCTCCTTATCTTTAATCTTGGGTAATGTAATTATGATGTGCCTTGGTGTGTGCTTCCTTGGATCCAACTTCTTTGGGACTCTCTGACCTTCCTGGACTTGCATGTCTATTCCTTTGCCGGATTGGGGGAGTTCTCCTTCATTATTTTTTCAAATAAGTTTTCAATTTCTTGCTCCTCCTCTTCTCCTTCTGGCACTCCTATGATTTGAATGTTGGAACTTCTGAAGTTGTCCCAGAAGTTCCTAAGCCTCTCCTCATTTTTTTTGAATTCTTGTTTCTTCATTCTGTTTTGGTTGAAGGTTTATTTCTTCCATCTGTTCCAAACAGTTGATTTGAGTCCTGGTTTCCTTCCTTTCACTGTTGGTTCCCTGTATATTTTTCTTTATTTCACTTTGCATAGCCTTTTCTTCTTCCTTTATTTTGTGGCTGTACTCAATCATTTCTGTGTGCATCCCAATTACCAGTGTTTTGAACTCTGCATCTGATAGGTTGGCTGTTTCTTCATTGCTTAGTTCTTTTTCTGGAGTTTTGATCTGTTCTTTTATTTGGGCCATATTTCTTTGTCTCAGATCACCTGTTACAGTGTAAGGGGCAGAGTCTTGGGTTTTTGCCAGGGTGGGGCAAACCACTTCATTGTGTTGTGGCACTGTATATGGGGGAGGGGTTAGAGAGGGAGCTGTTCGACTTGCTCAGCTCTCAGCCAGCTTTTAGTCACTTCCCCTGCTACCCACAAGCAAATTGGGCCTTTCTGGTGCTGATTCCCAATTGGGTGGGTTTGTGTATATTCTAAGACCTGGTGGCTCTCTTCAACGAACTCTCCTGTGAGGCTGGCAGTTTCTCCTGCCACCACAACCCCACAGGTTTTTACAGCCAGAGTTTTTGAGGCTTTCTTTTCCCATGCTGGAACCCTGGGTTGCACAGTCTATCTCACTTCCCAGTAGTTCCTCCTGGCTTATTCTCCTGCGAATGTGGGATATCCCAGTCCGCCAGCCGCCGCTTTATCCTATGTCCTCGCTGCCCGGACTTCGCATTTCCTCCCCTCCTACCAGTCTGGATTAATGTATCTTTAACTCCTTGGTTGTTGGACTTCTATACAGCTCGATTTTCTGGCTGTTGTAGTTGTTTTTGTTTTTAAATTGATTATTTTCCTTCTTTTGGTTGTGTGAAGAAGCAAAGTGTATCTACCTATGCCTCTATCTTGGCTGGAAGCCCAGCTGGAAGCCTGTGCTCTTTAAACAATTTAACAAACATAATATGTATACAAGGTGAGGCAAAAGTAGGTTTACAGTTGTTTGTATAGAAAGTAATACAATTAATAAATAATATAAAAATAAACTCATTTAAAACTGTAAACCTACTTTTGCCCCACTCTGTACATATAAACATACATACATACATTTTTTAAAAGAATGGAGATTACGAAGAATAATGGAGAGTATCCATGAGCCAACACTCCAGCCTAAGAAATAGAACATAAAACCAACACTGTTGAAGCTGCTTTTAAGCACCATTATTCCATCTCTCTGCCTTACCCACCCCACCAAGAGAAAACTACTTTACTGAATTTTCTTTATTGTTACTTGCTTTTAAAAAAAAATAGCTCTCTTGAGATGTAATTCACATATCACACAATTTGCCCATTTAAAGTGTACAATTTAATGGAAATAGTAAATTTTCATTTTAACTCTATAACATTTTCATTACAACTGAAAGAAACCTCATACTCATTAGCAAATCACTCCTAATTCCATCATCACTGGCAACCATTAATCTTTCTGTCTCTATAAATTTGCCTATGTTGTGTATATATGTGAATAGAATCATACAATATGTGGTCTTTTTTGACTGACTTCTTCAACTCAGCATGTTTTCAAGGGTTAACCCTGTTGTAGTGTATATCATTACTTCATCTCTCTTTATACCTGAATAATGTTCCAATGTATGGATATACCACATTGGATTTATCCATTCATCAGCTGTGACTATTAGGATAATTTCCACTTTCTGGCTACTTTGAATAATAATGAATATTCACGTATAAGTTTTATGTTAAGTTATATGTTCATTTCTCTTGTGTATATAACTTGGAGTGGAATTGCTGGGTCATCTAACATCTGGTAACTTTATGTTTAACTTTCTGAGAAACTATCAAACTGATATCCACAGTAGCTGAACCCACTTTACGTACCTACCAGCAGTGTAGGGTTCTAATTTCTCCATATCCTCATCAACACTTATCTGTCTTCTTGATTATAACATCTTAGTGGGTTTGAAATAGTACCTCATTGTGGTTTTGGTTTGCACTTCTCCGATGACTAATGTGGTTGAGCATCTTTTTATGTGCTTGTTGGCTGTTTATATATCTTTGGAGAAATGTCTGTTCAAGTCTTTTGCCCATTTTGGGGTTGTTTTTGTTGTTAAGTTCTTTATATACAAGTATTCTAGATAACAGTCCCTTATCAAGTATATGATTTGCAGTATATGATTTACAAATATATTCTCCCATTTTCTGGTTTGTTTTCCACTGTCTTGATGGTGTCCTTTGAAGCATAGGTATTTTTTAATTTTGATGAAGTTCAGTTTATCTATTTGTTTTTTGTTTCTTGTGCTTTCAGTATTATATCTGAAAAGGTTTTGCCTGACCCAGGATCATGAAGATTAACACTGAAATTTTTCTAAGAGTTTTATAGATCCTATGTTTAGGTCTATGGTCTGTTTTGAGTTAATTTTTGTATGGTGTGAGGTAGGGGTTCAACTTCATTCTTTGCATGTGTAAATGTAAGGGTTTATTTCTGGACTCTCTATTCCAGGGGTGTCAAACTCATTTTCACCGGGGGCCACATCAGCCTGAGGGTTGCCTTCAAAGGGCCAAAATAATTTTAGGACTGTATAAATATAACTACTCCTTAACTGTTAAGGAATTGAAATTACATTCGGCCCTTTGAAGGCAACCAGGAGACTGATGTGGCCCCTGGTGAAAATGAGTTTGATACCCCTGCTCTCTAGTCCATCAATTTATATATCTCTTGCTGTTAATTATCATAACTTTGTAGTAAGCTGTGAAATAGGAAAATGTTAGTCTTCCTAGTTTGTTCTTTTTAAAAATTGTCTTGGTTATTCTGGGTCTCTTGCATTTTCATAGGAATTTTAGGATCAGCTTGGCAGTTTCTGAAAAGTGCCAGATGGGATTTTGATAGTGATTACATTGAATCTGTAAATCAATTTGGGGAGAATTGTTATCTAAATAACATTTTTTTCCAGTCCATGAAAATAGGATGTTTTTCCATTTATTTAGATCTTCTTTAATTTTTCAGCAATCTTATAGTTTTCAGAGTACGTTTTACACCTGTTAAGTTTATTCCTAAATATTTTATTGTTTTTAATGATACTGTAATGAAATTGTTTTCATAATTTCATTTTTGGGTCACTGATTGCTTGTGTATACAGTTAATTTTTGTATCATCAGTCTTGCCCTGCAATCTGGCTGAACTTGTTTTATTATTTGAAATATTTTTTAGTATATTCCTTATTTTCTATATACAAGATCATGCCATCTGCAAATATAGTTTTACTTTTCCTTTCCAATCTGTCTGCCTTTTATTTCATTTCCTCCCTAATCTCTGGGGCAAGAGCAGACATCCTTGTTGTTCCTCACCTGAAGGCAGGAATGTCAGACTCTTTTTTCACCAGGGGCCACATAAGCCTGGCAGTTGCCTTCAAAGGGCTGAATGTAATTTTAGGACTGTATAAATGTAACTACTCCTTAACAGTGAAGCGAGAGCCCAGTGCTGCCACTGGGAGGAAACAAGGTGTTGGGCCGGATTCGACCCTCGGGCCTTATGTTTGCCACCTGTGCCTTAAGGAAAATGCATGCAGTCTTTCTCTATTAAATATGTTGTTCTCGGTGGAGTTCTTTTTTGTTTTGGGGGGGTTTTTTTTGCAGATGCCTCATTTCAGATTGAGAAAGTTCTCTTTTCCTACTTTTTTGAGTGTTTTTATTGTGAAAGGTTGTTGAACATTAATTAATTTTTGAATATTGAACCAATCTTGCATTCCTACGGTTTTTCTTACTTATGGTGTATGATCTGACTTATTTGATCTTATTTTATTTTTGTTTTAAGTAGACTATTTTTAGAGCAGTTTTAGGTTAACAGAAAAATTGAGCAGAAAGTAGAGTTCCCATAAAACTTCTGATCCTGCACATGCACAGCTTCTCCACTATGAACATCCTAAACTAGAGGATACGTTTGTTACGATTGATGAACCTCCATTGACACACATTATCACCCAGAATGCATAGTTTACATTAGGGTTTCCTGTAAATGGTGTACATTCTTTGGGTTTGACAAATGTATAATGACTTACATTCACCTTTGTATTATACAGAATAGTTTCTCTGCCCTGATAATCTTCTGTGCTCTCTGTATTCATTTATCCCTCCCCGCAATTGCTGGCAACCATTAATCTTTTGTACTGTCTCCATAGTTTTCTTTTCTTTTTTCTTTTTTTGTCATACAGTATCTAGTTATTCTGTTTGGCTTATTTCACTTAGTAATAGTCATTTAAGTTTCTTCCGTGTCTACTCATGGCTTGATAGTTCATTTCTTTTTAGTGCTGAATAATATTTTATTGTTTGGATGTACCACAGTTTATCCATTTACCTACTGAAGAACTTCCTGGTTGCTTTCAAGTTTTGGCAATTGTGAATGAAGCTGCTGTAAACATCAATGTGCAGGTTTTTGTGTGAACATGAAGTTCAGCTCCTTTGGGTAAATACCAAGGTGCATTATTGCTGGATTGTCTGGTGTAAGAGTATATTTAGTTTGTTAAAAAAAATTTACCAATCTTGTTTTCCAAAGTAGCTAGGCCACTTTGAATTCTCATTAGTAGTGAATGAGAGTGCTTGCTGCTCCACATCCTCACCAGCAGTGGGTTATGTTGTGTGTCTGGGTTTTGGCCATTCTAAGCTGTATGTATGTGGTGATATTTTGTATTTGCACTTCCTTGATGACGTATGATGTGGAACATCTTTTCATGTACTTATTTGCCATCTCTGTATCTTCTTGTAGGGTGTTTGTTCAGGTCTTTGGCCCATTTTTAATTGGGTTTTTGTTTTCTTATTGTTGAGTTTTCAGAGTTCTTTGTATATTTTGAATAACGGTCCTTTATTAGATATGTTTTTCATAGACATTTTCTCCCAATCTGTGGTTTGTCCTCTCATTCTCTTGATACTTTGTTTTTAAAAGTTTTATTGAAGCCCTGGCTGGTGTAGCTCAGTGGATTGAGTGCCAGCCTCTGAACCAAAAGTTTTATTGAGGTATAATTTACATAGTACAAAATCTTTAAAAAAAAAACTAATTCTGTTGGTTTTTTTTTTTTAATCTGAGTTTTGGGGAATTTTTTATAAAGAATACTGAATTTCAATACTGAACATTTGCTGTCATTTAAAAGTCACAGTCTCACGTAAGTAATTTAGCAAAATGCTATGGGATCATGATCTATCTGTAAGAGATGGTGGTAGGAACAGTTAGTTTTACATACACTTCCCCAGTGATTCAAGTTGTTGAGAATTGAAGGTTGAGGTACTAAGTTTTCCAATTGCAGTGTTCTACCATCTGTAATTCTGGGAAGTATTTTTAAAAGGAGCCCATAATCTTACAGTCAGAAGAAAATTGAAAAAAGACATTTGTAAAAAGTTATTTTGGATGATCCCAGAGATTATTTTTCTGTCACCTTTGTTATGATTCAACAGTACTAGTGATGAAAGTAGCACCAGCTAATTTGTGTAATATTTCAGTATCACTTGAGTTCCTAACTTGAATTTAAGAGTTATATATTTTATCACATGGTTTGTGGAGGGGTCTCTGTACTTAATGGAAATGCCATATGAGGGTACATTCTTCCTTAAAACTAGAAATGCAGCTTATTTTCTTAGAAGCTTTAATATGTGGTGTTAGAGGTAAAACGACAAAAAGATCATTTCACCCAGCACATTTAGTTAATGCTCTAATAATTAACGATTCCTTCTTTCAGTGTTGTTATACAGGGGTTATATTGGATTTCTCAAGTCATTATGAATTAATTTTGTAGAAAAATAATGCCATATGATTTAGTGGGGAAGAGTTGAGAGGCGATGCTTATTGGAATTCATAAACAAGAATAGGTTACTAGTTAGGCAAAGGGCCTGAATAGACACTTCTCCAAGGAGGACATAACAGCTGGCCAATAGACTTATGAAAAGGTGCTCAATATTACTAATCATCAGAGAAATGCAAATTAAAACCACAGTGAGATATCACCTCGTATCTGTTAGAATAGCTGTCATCAATAAATCAACAAACAACAAGTGCTGGCGAGGATGTGGAGAAAGGGGAACACTTTTGCACTGTCGGTGGGAATGCAGACTGGTGCAGCTGTTACCAAACAAGTGCAGTCCTGCTGCTCGCTGACACTCTCTAGGCAAAATTCCAGAGGCAAAGGTTTGGTGATAAAGGAAAAGAGTCTATTCAAAAGCTTCACAATTTTGGAATAATAGCTTTCCACATGCATTAGTCACTTAAGCCTATCAGTTAAGGCTAAACTCTTTTAACTCTTTAGTTACAGCTTTAATAATTTAAACCTATCAGTCAAAGCTAAACTCTTAAACACCTGAGTTCTATCATTCCCCCTGTTAGTTTTTAATTATCTTATTTCTATAGAGGTAGTTTACAAGCTAAAACAACATAAGATATAAATGCTACACAGTTTTGGAAGAATGGCAGGCTTCTGCCTTAGGGCTTGTCCCCTGTAGAATACACAAAGAATAACCCTGACACTCTCTGCCAGGCCAGCTGAATCCTAGACTGAGCCCAGAGTTCCTTCCCATCCAAAATACCATCCATTGGGAAACGCAGGCAACTGCAGCACGATCATCCAGGCATGCTCAAGGAAGGAGAGAGAGATCCAGAGAGAGCACCCCAGAGCCAGAGAGCCAGTGCTCTTTTTATTTCCATGCGCTCTCGAGGCATTCAGATTCTCAGCCAGTCCTGTCCTACACTTTACCATTGCCTCTACAAACTCCTCCTGCAGCCCTTCCCTACTGCTCCCCAGTGAACTGATCAGATCTCTCTGTATAACAGCCACTGTGAGAAGCAGTATGGAGTTGCCTCAAAATAAATTAAAAACAAATTGCCTTTTGACCCAGCCATTCCACTTGGGAATTTATCTGAAGAAACTCGAAACACTAATTTGAAAGAAATGCACCCCTATGTGCATTGTGGCGTTATTTCCAGTAGCCAAGATATGAAAGCAACCCACATGCCCATCAGTGAGCAAGTAGATAAAAAGTGATGGTACATACATAGAGTGGAATATTACTTGGCCATAGAAAGGAATGAACTCTTACCATTTGTGACAGCATGGGTGGACCTGGAGGGTAATGTATTTTGCCACATGTAATGTGCACCCACAGTTTTGTGTACATTATACATGGTATTATGCCCACAGTATATAATCATTATACCCATGTACAAAATCTTTAAAAAGATTTTCCCTCAAAAATTTATTTTTCTCTCAAAAATTTGGGCAAAAAGTGTGTATTATACATGGCAAGATACAAACAATTTTAAGTGAAATAAGACACAGAAAAACAAATACCATATGATTCACTTATATATGGAATCTAAAGAGCAAAGTAAACAATAAGAAAGAGACTCATTGATACAGAGAAACAGACTGATGGTTGCCAAAGGGAACGGGGTTGGGAGGACTGGTGATAAATGTGAAGGTATTAAGAAGTACAAATTGATAGTTATAAAACAGTCACAGGAGTAAAGTACAGCACAGGAGATATAGTCAATAATGTAATAACTGTGTGGTGCAACGTGGCTACTGGAAATATCTGGGGGAACACTTTGGAAAGTATATGATTGTCGAACCACTATGCTGTACACCTGAAACTAATACAAAATAATATTGAATGTAAACTGTAGTTGAAAAGTAAAATTTAAACAAAAAGTGTTTGTTGTTTTCTCTTACCCATCTTAGTGGCCGGTCTGATCCTCCTCTCACTGTGTCTGGGGATAGAAGGGACTTTGCATGTTTCCTTTCTTAGCAAGGGCTTATCCCTTTCTTGAACTGAGTTCATTTACATTTCTTTGAATTCTCAACATTCATTTATTCAACCATCCGGCCAACAAACTCTGATATTGTTGCATATTCAACCTTTTTGCTGTGTTAGGGAGAAGTATCTTGTTAATTTCTACATCCTAGTTGGAAATGGTTAATGGCTGCCAGTGTATTTTGGTATGTGTTTCAGCTTCTCTTTTATTATCCTCTTACTCTTTTATTATCCTTTTACTGTCAACATTTCAGTGTCCTTATATTTTATGCTTCTGGTAAACAACATATACTTAAATTTTGTATCTAGTCTGACAATTGTTTATGTGAAAACACTTAATCCATTTACATCGACCATGAATACTGCTCTTTTTAAATTTATTTCTAACATCTTATATTTGCCATATGTCTTGCTTTACATATTTCTTGTCTTTACTTGCTTTTGAATTGCTTGAGATTTCCTACTTACTCCCTTACTCTAATTTGTAAGTTTCATACCTGGTTTTAGGTTGCCCTAGGAATTTTAACATTTTTTTTTTCGTTAGTTATTTTTTTTTTAATTTTCCATTTCAGTTTACATTCACTACTGATTTGTATTAGTTTCATATTCTATAAGCATATTCTTTATGCAGTACTTTATTGTTTTGTGACTACCAATTTCTAATTCTTAATCCCTTCACCTTACTCACCCAGTCCCCTAAATCCCCATTTCCTCTGACCACTACCAGTCTGAGCTCTGCATTTCTGTGTCTGTCTCTACTTTGTTTGCTTGTTTATTTTACTGTATCTTCCTTAACCCTACCTAATGGAAAAACAAACATTGAATCATTTTCTGTACAGAAGCTTGTCTTTCATATTTAAAGTCCATAGGTAATATATATTGTCTGTTTTCAAGTCTGCCTGGTCAGTTTTAATAGTCTCCTATTTCTGCATCATACTTTTCTAGTTTTTTCTTCAAGCATACAAAAAATACTTATTTCATACTGTGATCAGCATCAGATAATTCTGTTTTCTGCATTCTTTGTTAGTCTACTTCTGGAGTTTGCTAATCATTGGCTCTACTCATAGGTGCTTGTTTCTTGTGATTTTTTTTTTGAAGTTGTGAGCTCATGGTCTTTGGAACTTTATTTGTTGTAATTTTGTGAGGCTATAAATCAGATTTTTTTCAGAGATAATTTGAGTGTCTAGGGGTATCACCTACTTTTAAGTAAACTTTTTACCTTAGTTTTTCAGACCACTCACTAGTTTGAATTCTGACTCTTCAGGAGTGCAGACTTATTTATAGTTAAGAATTTACAGTGGAGATGTGTCTGTTTAACTGTTCTATCATGAGCCAAAGCCAATAAAGACCCTTCTTCCTATCATCTCCCTCTGCAGGATGAGTTTTTTTCTATCACCTACTAAGTATGCAGCCATTTGGGGAGTTTTGACATATTTATATAAGTGTTGATAATCCACTCTGTCTCCATGGTAAGGCCTGAGGTAGCCTCTTGTTATCCTTGCAAGTAGCCCATTCAAACCTGGACTTTTGTCCCCTAAGGATTGGCCAGTAACTACAGAGAAAATTCTGGCTATAGTGTATATTCTTGGGAATTTATTTCTTCTTGTTTCTGCCCTTAGGAATTCCTTTGCTTCCCTTGTCAAGGTTAGTCCTTGCGCCTCAGTCCTGCAGCTGAGACCAAAACTCTTCCCCACAAAGGTTTCCTCCCAAAGCATCTAAGGCTCTCCACAGATCCCAGAGAAGTGCAGAACTGAATATACAGGCTGCATACAGTATTAAAGGAACGGCTTCCCTTGGCTTTGTAGAAGGCTTTTTTCTTTCTTTCCTTTTTTTTAAAACATATTTTATTGATAATATTATTACATTTGTCCTACTATCCCCCCTTTGTTCCCCTCCACCCTGAACACCCTCTCCCACTCCCCCCCTTTAGTTCATGTCCATGTGTCATAAGTTCTTTGCTTCTACATTTCCCCTTCTATTCTTGCTCTCCCCCTGTCTATTTTCTATCTACCATCTATGCTACTTATTCTTCATACTTCCCCCCCCCTCCCACTTCCTTGTTGCTAACCCTCCATGTGATCTTCATTTCTGTGTGTCTATTCCTGTTCTAGTTGTTTGCTTAGTTTCTTCTTGTTTTTGTTTCAGGTGTGGTTGCCAATAATTGTGAGTTTGCTGTCATTTTACTACACATGTTTT
>JAPYXV010005645.1:0-10375 GCA_028533065.1 Trachops cirrhosus | reverse complement strand
ATGAGTTCCTTCTTTCTTTCAGCTGCATAGAATTCCATTGTGTAAATGTACCATAGTTTTTTGATCCATTCATTTACTGCTGGGCATCTAGGTTGTTTCCAGCACTTAGCTATTGTAAATTGTGCTGCTATGAACATTGGGGTTTTCTGATGAAGATGGGGAAGGGGATCCCAAGGAGATGGAATGGAAAACATAAAGACATAGAGACATGAAAGAGCATAGCAGGAATAGGAAAAAAGAATGTTTAGAATGTGCGGAAGCAGGGTGCACAGGGTTGAGAGACTAGAATCAAGACAGACAGGGATCCGATCATTAAGGATTTCGTGTGCCATGCTAACAGCTTAAATTTTTCCTATGAACAATTACCTGATTGAATGATTTTTTTCCAAGAGTACTTCATGATCTGATTGCTTTTATTAGAAAGAATTCCCTGGTGGGATTTTAGAAAATTAAAAGAGAACAAAGTCAAGGAAACCAGTCAGGTGGCCACTGTAATAGTCTAGTCAAGAAATAATGGCCTGTCTTAGCAGGTGAAAATATGCTCAGCTTCAGTATAATGAGAGAAATTCAAGCTAAACTCACACTGAGTACCATTTTTCACCTCTCAAGATGGCAAAAATTCAAATTCTTAAGAATACACTCAGGTTAGTGAGGCCATGGGAAAATACGTCCTCATATTTGCCAGTAGTAGGAGTGAAAAATAGTACAACCCACATGAAGGGGAGTTTGCCAGTTTCCCATAAAACAATATATGCCTTTATTCTTTGACCTAGCAATCAAACTTTAAGGCATTTACCCTGAAGATATACTTCTACAAACACAAAATCATATATCCATAGCTTTTAACTGTAGCATTACTCGTAACAACAAAATACTAGAAATAGCCCAAATGGTTATTCAGAGGCATCTAGTTCAATAAATTATCATGAAGGCACACAGAAGAATATTATGCAGTAATGAAAAAGAATGAGAAAGAACTCTGTGATTTGATATTAATGATTTTCAGAATATATTGTGAAGCAAATAAAGCCAGGCTCAAAGGAGTATATATATAGTATGTCACCTTTTGCTTAAGTATGAAGGAATAATTAAAATGAGTATATATATTTGCTTATTTTTGAAAAAAATCAGAAAATATAAATCAGAAATAAATACAAATTGAAAGAACAAAAAAGAGTGGATGAGATGGGGTATAAAGAAAAAGGATAAGAGTAATTAGGCATAAATATTTCTTATGTGAAGCCTAAAACTGAATCCAAATATCAAAAATTAATCTTGGGACAAGGAAAGGTCATCTCTTCTCACCACTGCTTTTCAACATCATACTGGAAATTCTAACTAATGCAATAAGACCGAAAATAAATAAATAAAAGGTATATGTATTTGAAAGGATGAAATAAAACTCTCTTTGTTCATAAATGGCACAATCGTCTATGTAGAAAATCCAAAAGAATCAACAAAAAGCTTCTGAAACTAATCAGTGATTATAGCAAGGTTGTAGGATACAAGCTTAACATTAAAAAGTCAATCACTTCTCTATATAAAAACAATAAGTAAGAGGAATTTGAAATTAAAAACACATTACCATTTGGGATAATGTGTTGGATACCATAATGGCATCCCCCCCAAAATGAAATTCTTGGGTAACTCAATGGAACATAATATAGAGCCCAGAAATAGACCAATGTAATAGTGACAACTGATCTTTACAAAAGGGCAAAGGCAATAAATACCATGGAGCAACAATAGTCTTCACAACAAATGGTGTTGGAACAAGACATCCACATGAAAAAAAAAGAATGCAGACATAGACCTTACATCCTTCATAAAAAGTAACTCAAAATAAACCACAGATCAACCTGTAAAATCCAAAACTATAAAAGACTTAGAGGATAACAGGAGAATACCTGGATGACCTTGGGAATGGTGATGAGTTTTTAGATCTGTCACCAAAGATACAATCCGTAAGAGAAAGAATCAATAGGCTAAACTTCATTACAATTGTAAAATTCTGCTCTGTGAAAAATACTGTCAAGCAAATGGGAAGACAAGTCATAAACTAGAGGAAAAATATTTATCAAAGTCACATCTAATAAAAGATTGTTAGCCAAAATATGCAAAAAACTTAAAATTCAACAATAAAGAAACAATTTGATTTTTTGTGGTTTTTTAAAAATATATTTTTTGATTTGACAACTATTACAGTTGTCCCAAGTTTTTCTCCTCTTTATTCCCCTCCACCCTGCACCCCCCTCCCACCAGCATTCCCCACCCCCTTAATTTATGTCCATGGATTGTACATATAAGTTCTTTGGCTTCTCCATTTCCCATACTATTCTTAACCTCTTCCTCTCTATTTTGTACCTACCATTTATGCTTCTTATTCCCTGTACCTTTTCCCCATTCTTCCCTCTCCCTCTCCCCACTGATAACCCTCCATGTGATCTCCATTTCTGTGATTTTGTTCCTGTTCCAGTTGTTGGCTTAGTTTTTGTTTTGTTTTAGGTTCAATTGTTGATAGTTATGAGTTTGTTGTAATTTTACTGTTCATATTTTTGATCATTTTCTTTTTCTTAGGTAAGTCCCTTTAACATTTCATATAATAAGGGCTTGGTGATGATGAACTCCTTTAACTTGACCTTATCTGGGAAGCACTTTATCTGCCCCTCCATTCTAAATGATAGCTTTGCTGGATAGAGTAATCTTGTATGTAGGTCCTTGCCTTTCATGACTTTGAATACTTCTTTCCAGCTCCTTCTTGCCTGTAAGATCTCTTTTGAGGAATCAGCTGACAGTCTTATGGGAACTCCTTTGTAGGTAACTATCTCCTTTTCTCTTGCTGCTCATCTTTAATCTTGGGTAATGTATTGTGATGTGACTTGGTGTCCTTATCTTTAATCTTGCATAATGTAATTATGATGTACCTTGGTGTGTGCTTCCTTGAGTCCAACTTTTTTGGGACTCTGAGCTTCCTGGGCTACCTGGAGGTCATTTCCTTTGCTAGATTGGGGAAGTACTCCTTCATTATTTTTTCAAATGAGTTTTCAATCTCTTGCTCTTCATCTTCTCCTTCTGGCACCCCTATGATTCAGATGTTGGAACGTTTAATGTTGTCTGGAAGGTTCCTAAGCCTCTCCTCATTTTTTCGAATTCTTATTTCTTCATTCTGTCCTGATTGAGTGTTTATTTCTTCCTCTGGTCCAAACCATTGATTTGAGTACTGGTTTCCTTCCAGTCACTGTTGGTTCCTTATAAATTTTCCTTTATTTCACTTTGCATAACCTTCACTTCTTCATCTATATGGGGACCATACTCAACCATTTCTGTGAGTGTCCTGATTACCAGTGTTTTGAACTCTGCATCTGATAGTTTGATAGTCTGCATCTGATACTTTTCATCGCTTAGTTTTATTTTTGGAGCTTTGATCTGTTCTTTCATTTGGGACAAATTTTTCTGTCTTGGCACACCTGTTACTATAATTAAAAATAAGTCTACAAATTAATTAACTAATTAAAATCAGCAAAAGACCTGAACAGACACCTCACCAAAGAAGATATACAGATGGCAAGTAAACATATGAAAAGATGTTCAACATAATTTATCATTAGGGAATTGTTAATTAAACAGCAAAGAAATGCCACTATACATTTATTAAAATAGCCAAAATCCAAAAATCTGACAGCACCAAATGTTAGTAAGGATAAGAGCAATAGGAAGATTCATTCATGGATAGTAGGAATGCAAAATGGTATAGCTAGTTTGAAAGACAGTTTTGCAGTTTCTTACAAAACTAAACATAGTCTTAAGGTCTAGCAATAGCACTCTTTGGTGTTTATCCAAATGAACTGAAAACATGTCCACAGAGAAACCTGCACATGGATGTTTATTGCTATAAACATTTGAAATTTAAAATTGCTTAATTTATAATTGCCAAAACTTGGAAGCAACAAGATGCTCTTCAGTAGGTCAATGGATAATTGTGGTATATCCAGACAATGAAATATTATTCAGCACTAGAAAAACAATGAGCTATCATGCTATGAAAAGACATAAAAGAAACTTAAATGCCTATTACCAAATGAAAGAAGCCAATCTGAAAAAGCTACCTACCCTCTGATTCTAACTGTATGACATTCTGAAAAAGGTAAATCTACACAGATGGTTGATCTCCATATGGTGAATGCATGTCATTTACACATTAGTCCAAACCCATGGAGTATATAACACCTACAGTGGATGCTAAGGGAAAATATGGACTTTGTGTGATGATACAGTCATGTAGGTTCATTGATTGTGACGTATGTACCTCTGTGATGCAGAATGTTGATAGTGGGAGAAGGTGTGCATGTGTGGGGCTAGGGGGTATATGGAAACTCTCTGTGCTTTCTGCTCAATTCAAAACTGCTATGAAAGATACATTTTATTAATTAAAAAAACATAACCTAACTTTACATAAATTTAATAGCATAACCAAACAAATAATTAATCCAAATAATATTTAAAGACTGAATTCTCTAGTCTCTGTATCCTTAGTGAGATATATATTCTAAGGACAAAAGAACTAGATATAAACCTTAAATTTTACTTAGTGGATTTATTGGTAGTGGTAATAATAGTATTATGTACCCAATATAATTTGTGTATGTAATAAGGTAAAGCAAATAAATATATTAATATTATTAGGAACCAAAATCTGATTGTGAGAGAAAAGAGATAAAAATCTAAAATAAAAAAAGGTAAGAACAAATTTGAATTATAAATATCAGTAAACTGAAGATTTTTAAAAATACTTTTTCTGTCACTCCCAATTGGAAGGGCCTAGGTGCAGTAACACACCAATGGCAATGAGCACACCAACCAACCAGGTCTTAGTGTCTAAATATATTCTTTACTGAAAAGAACACATTTCCTTGAAGGAACCATCTAGTCCCTGGTGTGGGACCAGAAAAATACAAGTTGAGCATTGGATCTCTTCTTGTGTCCAAAACAAGAAAGTACACAAAAACTAAGAGTCACGTTAAAAGGTCTCAGGCCTTGTTAGGTGTGGCTCAGTTGATTGGAGTGTCATCCCATAAACTCTAGAGGTCGCAGGTTTGATTCCCTGTCAGGCATATGCCTAGGTTGCAGGTTCAGTCCCCGATCAGAGCACATACAGGGAGGCAACTGATCAATGTTTCTCTCTCATATTGATGTTTCTCTCCTTCTCTCTCCCGCTCCTCCCCTGTCTCCAAAATCAATAAGCATATCCTTGGGTAAGGATAAAAAATAAATAAAAATTAATAAAAGGTCTCAAGGCCTGGCCTGAAGGAGCTCCCACCAACACTAAAAATTGACTGTGACAGGGATGATCAATAGACACTGAAACCACTGGGTGAACTTTGTTGAGCATCAAAACACCACCTCAAAGTATTGTCCACAGATTGCTCACTAATTACAGAGTAAGTTACTTTTATAATTGAGAAATATGATTAATATTATATTTTTTTCTAAGATTTTCTTTTTCTATGATGATACCAAGGTTACTATCTTTGATGGGCTCGTACTGTATCAAGTTAGCTAAGCTGAAATCACATTTCCCAGAATTCCCTTCCTTAATGACCTGGAGTCGGGCTGGTCACACAAGAATTTTTGAGTGATTTAGAAGTGGGACATGAAGCAGCAGGGTCAATAAAGTATAGTGTTCTGGGGCTGACATTCTACTGGGTTAAAGGCCAAGCAACCCATCTGTTCCTCCAGCTAGTCTTCACCCTTCCATTTCTGGGCTGTGAAGCCAGTGATCGGGTTCAGGAATGGCAGCACAGAATTCATTCATTTGCTTACTTTCCTTCTTAACTTCTCTTACCGTACCATCCCCACATGAGGGATCTGAGGATTACATAAAGTGCCTGTGTATTTGGGCATGAAAAGAGTAGCTCATTTAAATATCTGTGACATCAATGGAACAGAAGCTGATTAGACAGATGGACAGTGACATTTTTAGTACCACATGTACTATAAGCCTGCAGAAAAATCACTCAGCCCACCATGATGCTAGTGACTCATGGGTGTTAATAGTGACAGTTCATAACTCTACTGAGCATACAGCCAATCTCTGCTTATCCACAAATAGATTATTACTCTGCCAAGTACTTGCACAGCAATCTGTTCTAGCCGAGGCCAGCACAGTGGGCCCCAACTTGGGTGAGGACAGGGCTGTTTAAGGGAATGTGGAGGGGAGACGGTAGGGGTGGAAGTAGAATACAGACTGAAGGGTAAGGGAGGATTTTCACCTCAGCATGTATCCAATTACATTCTAAGGTGAAATGATTTTCATCTGTATCACAAAATATTTACTGAGCATCTATTGGGACACTACGCAAGCCAGTGGGGTTTCAAAGCTACTAAGTAGGATCCATAGTTCAGGAACCCTACACTACAGTTTATGGTACAAACCATAAACATAAAAACATATACATCAATATTCATCAGCAGTGACAATTGCCCAGGTGTACGATGTAGCCCATAGAGAGTAGAGAAGAGGAATTACCCACTAAGAAGTGATGGATGAATTACAAGACTGAGTGAATTCTCCAAGGAGAAAAGAGAAGCAATAGAAGCAAGAAATATCTATTAAGAATCTACTAATGATACTACTAACAGCTGCCATTTGGGGACATTTAATAAATGCAATGGTTTACTTGTACTTCCTCATTTCATTGTTTTAACCACCATGTCATAAAGTACATTATTACTGCTATATTATAGTTATTCAACTGCAGTCTCAGATAAATAATTATCCCAAGGTCACACAACCTGTAAACAACTGAGCAGAACTCACACATGGGTTTGTTCAACTCAGAGTTCATCCTCTTAAGCCTGCTTCATAATCTAGGCTCATTCTGTCTCTTTTCACACTGGAAACATGTCATATACATCATGTATGAGCTCCATGGTCTCTACCTTCAAGGTGTTGGGGGACAAGAAAATATCAAACCAAAGTGTGGTTGAGTGCCCGAATGTATGGTAGAAACCATTTGTGCTGGGGCAGGGGAGAATTTCGGTGGAAGGGGCGGGAGGGGACCCATGGGGAGAGAAAGCCCTTCTTAAAGCATCAGGTCCCTCTAGCTGCATCAACAAATTCTGGTATAAAAATTGTGAAAAGCAACAACAGCCCCTCAAGGAGAGTCTCTTTATCTAATGCTGCACGATGGGGCACCCCAATTACACTTCCACAGCACACAAAAGACCCATGGGTGACCTGATTGGGCCGGTAGAGTGTGCACATAGCATAGCTGCCACCCGCAAGGCCCAGCCACCCATCTGGGTGATGGCAGAGAATGTTCCCCATGCCTGGACCTAAATAGTGTCAATATTTACAGAGGAACTCAAGGAAAAACAGATGGATGGAGTGAACCAAAAGGCAGCCACTTCCTAGTCTTCATTTTGAGGTCTCTGGGGCAGGAAGGGAGGAGCGACTCAGGAAAGCGGTGCTCTGCTCGCACCTTAGCAAACTTGGTCGCCTCTCCTTAAACATTTGAGTAACTCCCCAGTAAAAGGTGGGTCATCATACAATGGAAAGAGTTCAGTGAAATGGTAGCATTTTTGTCTTAGGATAAAACAAATTCTCCTCTTTCCTCTGAATGAAATTTTCTTCTTTATGATTTTCTAGCAATCATCGAGAGGTTTGGAAGTCCCCAGCACATAGTTACCAGCTCTAAAAAAAAAATGACAGCACATGATACATGGAGTCCAGAAGGAAGGGAACTGGCTAAGAAAAGCCCTGAGGTGCCAACACCTAAGGCTGTGATGTGAAGAATAGCCCATGAACTCTAGGTGATCATAGATGGACATAAAGAACCAGGACTGAGCCCTGGCTGCTGTGGCTCAGTTGGTTGGGCATTGACCTGAAGAGGAAAAGGCCACTGGTTCGATTCCCGGTTAGGGTACATGCCTGGATAGCAGGTTCGGTCCCTGGTTGGGGTATATATGAGAGAAAACCACCAATGTTTCTCTCCTTTCCCTTCTCCCTCCCTCTCTCTCTCTCTAAAAAATAAATAAACATAGTCTTTTAAAAAACCAGTACTGAGAGGTGTCCTGGGAATCCCAAAGGGTCAGAAACAGCAGGAAAATCCAGTAAGAAGACAATTGAAAACTGCCCCCTGTGTTTAGTAGCTACTGAGTGAGTTTTGGCAAATGGTGTTACAAAACCCAACTTGCATGGAATAAGAAGTGAAAAGAGGTGAGGAAGTAGAGACCAAGAGGAGAGGTGAGTTTTCAGACAAGTTCAAATATGCTAGCAGGGGAAGTTCAAGGAAGAATCATTTTTTTCAAGATGGGAATTATTTAGTGTGAAGAGAAGGTTCATGAGAAAGATCCAGCGGGAGTGAGAAGTCCTAATGGGGGTGGGAAGCTGATGGAAGGCCATGAGGAGACACTGTAGAGAGAGAGGGAGAATGTGGTTTTCTCGAGAGTCCATAAACGACTGAAATTGTTTTCATCGATTTCCCTTTGTGACACATTCAAGCACAGGAGGCCCAGACTGACCATCTTCTCTGGCTGCCAGCTAATCAATTTACCCCCTAAAAGAATGCAGACAACATTTACTGTGTACAGACTGTCTGCCGTGTTTCCTCGCCCCCTGCTTTCACGCATAAATCCTTACCTCGGCTTAAGAACAGATTCCATCACATATGAAGAAACAATTTGCATACAAAATAATTAGCATGCAAACTAACTCTATGTTTTTCAGTTATTTTTTGAGATTAAAAAAGAAAGGGAGAAGATGCAGGACTAAGCAATGTCCAAAGAAGTGGGAGGAGTTAGGGCCAGAGGTGCTGTAGGAAAGTAGCCTTCAAGTAGGAAATGTAGGGAAGGTGCGTAAGATCGGCAGGGAAGGGGGTGGTATCAAGTGTGGAAGGGGTGAGGGGTAAATAGAGCGGGAAGTTAAAGGGCGGTCTGCTGAGGGTAAGAGGCCAGGCATGTAGGAAAGGGTGAAAGTTTACATTGTTGGAGAGAATGGGAGAGGACCATGAAAAGAGAAAGAAAAGGACGGCTGGGTATCCACAATGACACATCTGAGGCTGAGGCCCAAATGGCGACCATCAGCATTGACTATGGGATTTCCCACCACAAACTGCTCAGCTGCCCAGGTGTGAAGGGAACGGAAGGCTGGTAGTTGTTTTGCTGGGTGGGTGCATAGGAAGGACAGGTGGCAGAGACGTGGGAAAGGCAAGGAGGGTGCTTATGGTGGCCAGCGAGCGTTCCAGTTAGAAGAGAATCCACTCCAGCTAGCTTAAGCAGGAAGAGATACAGGTAGCTCAAAAAATCACCGAGAGCTGTAAAGAAACAGACTCTGATCTTAAGGGGAATGCTTTGTTTTTGCCCATTAAGTATGATGTTAGCTGTGGGTTGGTCATATATGGTCTTTCTTATGTTATGTTCCCTCTATTCCCACTTTGCTGAGAGTTTTTATCATAAATGGGCACTAGATTTTGTCAAATGCTTTCTCTGTATCTATTGATATAATCACACGATTTTTATCTTTCATTTTGTTCATGTGGTGTTATCACATTAATTGATTTATAAATATTGTGTCAACCTTGCATCCAGGAATAAATCCAACTTGATCATTGTATGACCCAGCAATTCCACTTCTGTGTATATGTTCAAAGAAGCCCAAAACACTAATCCAAAAGAATATATAACCCTTAAGTCCATTGAAGTGTTATTTATAATAGCCAAGATATAGAAGCAACACAAGTGCCCATAAATAGACAAGTGGATAAAAAAGCTGTGGTACATATATAAAATGGAATATTATTTGACCATAAAAAAGGAACCATTTTGTGACAGCTTGGATAGGCCTAGAGGGTATTGGGCTAAGTGAAACAAGTCAGTCAGAGAATGATACATACCGTAGGATTTCACTTACATGTGGAATCTAAAGAACAAAATAAATGAACAAACAAAACAGAGTCACAAACACAGAGAACAGACTGATGGTTGCCAGATGATTGGAGAACTGGGTGAAAAATGTGAAGGGACTGAAAAGTACAGCTTGGTAGTTACAAAATAGCCCTGGAGATGTAAAGAAGGAAATATAGTCAATAGTATTGTAGTAACTACTTATGGTGCCAGGTGGGTACTGGAAATATCCGGGGGTACACTTTGCAAAGTATATGATTGTCTAACCACTATGCTATACATCTGAAACTAATACAAAGTAATATTATATATAAACTATAATTGAAAAAAATATTTTTAAAACAACAGATGGCCAAGTGTCCAGAAATCGCTCTCTCCCCACTCCCTCCCCCTCACACACCCCCCGACACACACACACACACACACACACACACACACACACACACACTGCGGGACTGGCCCATCAGAGGAG
>JAPYXV010005644.1:0-10378 GCA_028533065.1 Trachops cirrhosus | reverse complement strand
AAATCTTTTTAAAATTGTTATTCTATTACAGTTGTCCCAATTTTTCCCCCTTCCCCTCTTTGCCCTCCTCTGCCCATCCCACCCCCTTCCACACCCTCCTACATTTAATTCCTACACTGTTCTCCATGTCTGTGGTCATTAGTACATGTTCTTTGTCTAGTCCCTTCCCCTTCTTTCCACCATTGTACTCCTCCCCACTCCCCTCTAGTCACTTCCATTCTGTTTCATCTTTCCATGCTTGTGGTTCTATTTTATTCTTTAGTTTATTTTGTTCAACAGATTCCTTTATAGGTGAGATCATGTGGTATTTGTCTTTCACTGACTGGCTTACTTCACTTAGAATAATATTCTCCAGTTCCATCCATGCTGTGGCAAAAGGTACAAGTTCCTTCTTCCTTCCTGCTGCATAATATTCAATTGTGTAAATGTACCACAGTTTTGGGGCAATGGCTATTTTTAGGTAGTAACATTATGTGCCACATCTAGCCATCTAAGGATGGAGAATATGCTGATTGTTCATCCTTAACTAGGTATGAAATTTTCTTTACAGAATTTCAGTGCTGGTGTCCTCTTAAAAGCTGATTGAATATGGGCAGTGGGAGTGGGTGGGGGAGAGTAATGGGGGGGAAATGGGGACAACTCTAATTGAACAATAAAAAAAGAAAAAAATGTTGATTATAATGGTTCTAGGAAAATGGGGTTCCCAGAGTCACAGTGCTTATTAGTAGCATAGAGGACTAAGAAGCAGATCTCTTTGCTCCCAGGTCATTGTTCTTCCCCACTATAATTCATCTGGCCGAAAGTTTCTTTTAAAAGATCCTTTAGGAATAAAACCCCAATGAGTAACAAAAATCACTTAAAACAAGCCAAAAACAACTGGAGAAAAAATAAAAGGAAAGAAAGGAGGATAGTAGAATAACAGTAAATTTTCCTCAATCAAATTAGAACTGGGAAAGGGGCTGTGCATGTGGGCAGGAGAGGATATCTGTGTTGTTCCTTATACACTAAGGTATTGCTTGATTCTGTAGTGTTGGTGTAAGTATCTTGATTAAATTTGTTTTGGGGGGAAAATGACATGTGAATTTGTTTTAAAAAATCAAATAGTGCTACCAGACTTGTAATAATAATGAGAAAAACTATACAGTGGAGCCTCAGTTGTAGAACTTAATTCATTCTGGAAAACGGTTCGAGAAGGAATTTGTTTGAAAACTGAATCTTCTTTGTTGCCTGAGAGATGTGTTACTGATCCTACAGGTATCAGCATAGATAATTGAGACTTGAAGTTTTGTTAGTCAACTATGGACATTTTTCCATGAACAACTTGGTTGAGACCTGAATTGTTTGAGAACCAAGATGTTTGAGAATTGAGGTTTGACTATACTCTGTCCTTTTCTCCCCATTCCTAATTCCTATTCCCAGAAAGAACCACTTTCTAATTATTAATTTTTTGTTTTTCCTCTATTTTTCTAAATCATATGTTTATTCTGCTGTTATTTGACACTTTTAAAATTAGTGATTTTTTTTACTGTGGAAAATAGGAATTTAACTCAGCACTGCCAATTTCTCTGATACACTTCACTCTCAACACACAAACTTCCTACTCTGTCCTCAAAATATAACTATGTTACCATTTTGGTTACATTCTCATTTAGTTGGTACTTAAATGTTTTTCTTTAAATGTTTCAGTACACTAAAATACCTTAGGTTTTTGCCAGTTTTATAATTTTCCTGGTTATGCTTTCATGAAGCTAGCTAGCTCCATACGAACTGTTTATTCTCTGTTACAGGGCTGTGGATAAATTCATGGGATGTCTCCTATTCCTTTCCATTCTTTCGCATCTCCTCTTCCACATTTGCTCTCCTGTTCCTTTTCACTTTACGCTTAAGCTCCACATGATCACATCAGTCATCCTTGTACTTATTAGCACATCTGTGTTATGAATATTGTTGGTCTTTCTGATGGACCCAAATCATTTTGTTACAGTGTTACCTTAATCTGTTGTGAGTGCATGTTTCTGAAACCACAAAGCAAGCCTGGCTAATGGCTTTTATTTTCTTCTCCAGCTCTGCCTTCTCAGGCTCTGCCCATTCCCAGAAAGAAGAGGAAATGACTGAGTCCCAGGTAAATTTTAAATACTGTATTTTTTCCTTGCCTTATTCTACAGTGTAGTTTAAGAAGATTGCAATAATCCATGCAATAAATTGGAAAATATTACATAGATACATATTTTCAGAGGAAATAGAGTTGGAAGATTAAAACCAGGAAAGAGTTATTAATAAGTGGTTATACAGAAAACCAGTCATTCAGAGACATTGAAGTTGGGCTTCAACTTTGAGTTTCATTATTATAGGTAAAGCAAACCAGAGCAGAAATTCATTACATAATTTTCATTGTACATAAGGATGAAAATGAACATTTCTTAGCAGAAGTAAACTTTTCATCGGCACCTAGGTCAATGAAGACATTATTGTATGACTTCTTGTAGTTGATAAATACAGCTTTTTTGAAGGTTTGTTTTGATCAATGATAAAATGAAGAATATATGTTAAAATAGGCTAGCATTGGAAAGAACACAAATGAAGATTATCAGAAAAAGGCATAAATTATAGTATTGCATGTAATAGAAGACTATACAACAATAAAACAAATAGAAGATTACTACTTCTTACAAAAACATGGATAAATCTCTCAAAAATACGGAGTAGGAGAAGCCAGAAATAAAAGTGTGTGTGTGTCAGTTATAAAAATAATGTATAACTAAATTCAGTTTATTTTTTTGTCCTTTGAAAAAAATTGCAGATAACAACCTTTGAAAAATTTAACTGGAAGAAGGAACCCTCAATTTCACACAAATATTGCTACTGTTTCCTGTACCTGGTGATGTTAATTACATAATATCGAATTAGGATGCATGTTTATTTTTTTCCCCATTTCAATATGGATCAAATGATTCCTATGATGATTAAGGACTGCTTTTGGAATAGTGCCAAAAAATTTTCCAGAAATCTAATTTTTGCCAATAATGCCCTCTAACTTTCTGAATTTAAACTCTCCACTGACTTAGTTGATTAAATAATTCATCCTCTGGACATAACTGGAAACCTTTTCATCTCCCCCATTCAATGCCTGCTCTCCATCCTCTCTCCTTCAATTCCCACACTTAATGCAACCAAATTGGATTTTTGGTATCTGTCTGGAGGAAGTAGCAAAGATGTGTGGCCTGAAGTGGACTGAGCTTGAGGTACAGTCCTAAAATATTCCTGATGCCCTTCAAACATAGATTCTTCCATCTTTAAGAAGCCAGTGATATTTAAAAAATCCCTGAGCAAGTGAAGGTCACAAAGAGAGATAACTGAAAGCTATTATTAAACTTGATCTTTTTAAAAACATTTCAATATACTTACTGTGTTTAGGGAGTAAGACTTACAGATTGTGCCAGTATTCTACTTTTTTTTTTATTAGTGTGTATAAAACCCCTTATGTGGCTAACTCTATCTACCATCTTTTGTCCTGTGGCTCATGGCCTCAATTAAATTTGGACATCCCATCTTCACCTCAGATACAACATGGGTACAACTTAAACAGCCATTTTTTTCTCTCTCAAATTCGTGATCCTGAACCTACTGAACTAAAATCTCCAACTTTATTGCACAGGCACCTCCCTCTTTAAGGGGATTGTAAACTTTGTGGGAAGAGACCATAATTTAGACATTTAAAAATCCTGATACTTTACAAGAAAATACTCAGTAAATATTTGTCAATGGAAAAATCAAAAATAGTTAAATATGTAATTTAATGACATAGAAAATTGACAAAATTTGCACAATTTGATTATCTGGATGTTTTAAAACACTCTGATTTCTGTAGTACAGATGACATGTTTTGTAAATCCTAGCCACAGCTAACAAAATTTTCTTCTGTTTTCCCTGCCCAAGGAGATATATCAGGAAAAATATTGCTACCAGAAATTTCCAAGATTTTACTGCTTGTTTTCTCCTATGATTTTTATGGTTTTGAGTCTAACATTTGTTTTTAATCCATTTTGAGTTTTCTTTTGTGGTATATGGTATAAGAAGGTGGTCTCGTCTCTTGTTTTCTTTTTTATGTATCTGTCCAATTTACCCAACACTATTTATTGAGTAGAATATCCTTACCCTGTTGTGTGTTTGCCTTTTCTTTTTGCCAAATATTAACCGACCCTAAAGGCATGGGTTTATTTCTGGGCTCTCGATACTGTTCCATCCATATGTCATTTTTCATGCCAGTGCCATGCTGTTTTGATTATTTTAGTTTGATTTCAGGTAGTGTGATTGAAAATTTTAAAATTAAACTTTAGTTTGAATTTAGTGTGATTCCTCCAACTTTCTTCTTCTTTCTCAAGATTGCCCTCATTATTTGGGGTCCTTTGTGGTACCATATAGAATTTTGGAATATTTGTTCTAATTTTGTGAAACACACCATTGGTATCTTCATAGTAATTGTGATGAACCCATGCATTGCTTTGGATAGTATGGGCATTTTAATAATATTAATACTTTCCATTCATGAACATGGTATATGCCTCCACTTGTATATTCTTTCATTTCTTTTCTTCAGTATCTTATAATTTTCCAGTTACAGGTCTTTTATGTCCATTGTTAAATTTACCTTATTC
Organism: Trachops cirrhosus; assembly: GCA_028533065.1. Taxonomy (NCBI): domain Eukaryota; kingdom Metazoa; phylum Chordata; class Mammalia; order Chiroptera; family Phyllostomidae; genus Trachops; species Trachops cirrhosus. The sequence continues at coordinate 5,723 of JAPYXV010005644.1, read as the reverse complement.
CTAGGTGTATTATTTGTTATGAAGCAATTGTGAATGGGATTGTTTTCTTAATTTCCCTTTCTGAGAGTTCATTATTGGTATATAAAAGTGCAACTGATTTCCTCCATGGAACTGTGCTTTGCAAGAGTATCCAGGGCCTGGCAAAGGTGATTTAAAAAGTCTGGTAGGGTGGTGGTAGAGCTTGCACTCTGTAGGAAGGAGGGTTGGGCACTTCCTCTCCTTCCTGTGGCAACACAGGTTGAACTGGCCATGAAAGTCCACTGTGCCTCCCTGCAGTGCAGCTGCAGAGCCCAGTGAATGCCTGTCTGACTCCAGGACGGAAGGCTGCCTGTGAAACCGTCTCAGAAACCCAGCTCTGCATGGCTCACTGGCACCTTTTGGCAACCCAACCAAGCTGAATCGGATCCAAAATAAATCAGTCTCGCTTGGAACTACAATCTGTCCACACACTGCCAGTGACCGCAGGGCAGGGTTGAGGCTCCCAGCTCTACTCTGGCTCCAAATGGGCCAAACGTCCCATTCTCTCATGCCATCCAACCAAGCAGAAAGGGCCCAAATTTCCAGCCCTCGCTTAGGAAGCATAAGATCAATCAGACCCTCACACCCTCACACCCTCACTTAGGAAGACTGAGTGCAGGACAGGGTGGACTAAGCAATTCAGTGGGTGGGGGGAGGGGCTGCACCTGTGCTCTCAGTGTGGGCGAGACAGCCCTCTTCCTCAAACCTCACAGGCTACACTGACCTGCTCTCTGCCCTAAGTTCTTCCAGAGAACAGAGGGCTGCATAAAGTCACTGCTGCTTATACCCAGTGGACCCTTTCTTTAGCCCTGAAGCACCATGTGACCCCTCCAAAAATCTGAGCAAACTTCCCAAACTAGTTTTGTAACAATGAGCTCACTTCTTTGCTGGAATGGTGCACTTCAAGTCTCCCAAATGGACTGAATCCCTACTGATTCCCACTGCCTGGTGCTACACAGGTTTCCCTTTCCCTCTCTTGTTGCTCTTGACTGGGGCCCCTGCATGGGGCTAAGACCACACACTCCCATGGGGAAGAAGTTCTGCTGCTGCAGTATTCCTCTGCTTTCACATTTGCCACACATGCGCAAGGTGGCTTACCCTATCCTTCTGTCTTCCCATCTTCCTCTCTGCTCCTGTTTATAAACTTTTAGATCAGCTGTACTTCAACTGGTTTTTCAACTTGACTGCTCTGCAGTTTAGCTGCAAGTTTGAACCATAGCTGTGAGAAAACTGATGAAAGTTCCAGCTACTTGCAGCCTTCTTGGGATCTAGGTGCTTGCTTTTTATCAGTTTGAATTTATATGCTGTTTCTGGCCTGAAGTGTTTCTGTTGAGAAATCAGCTGACAGCCTTATGGGAGCTTTCTTATAGGTAACTTTTTGTCGTGGGGCTTTGAAAATTCTCTTTTTGCTATTTTAATTATGATTTGTCTTGGTATGGGTCTTTTGGGGTTCATCTTGTTTGAGACCCTCTGCACTTCCTGGACTTGTGTGTCTTTTTCTTTACTAAGTTAAGGAAGTTTTCAGTCATTATTTCTTCATATAGGTTCTTGATTCCTTGCTATCTCTCTCTTCTTTTTCTGGTACCCCTATCATGCAGATTTTGTTATACTTCATAATGTCCCAAAGATCTCTTAAACTATACTCATTCTTTGTAATTGTTTTTTTTTTCTTTTTTGCTGCTCTGATTTTTTTCCCTTGTGTTCCAAATCGCTGATTGATCTTATGCTTCATCTGACCTACTGTTTGTTTCTTCCATTGTACTCTTAACGTCAGATATTGTATACTTCATTTCTGATGGGTTCTTTTTAATGGTTTCTATGTTCTTTTTCATGATGTTTTATTTACTCTAAGTTCCTCGACCATCTTTTATTTTATTTTATTTTAATTTTTTAACATGTTTTACATTGTTGTTCAAGTACAGTTTTCTGCCTTTCCCCTACCAGCCCTCCCACCTCCCTCCCCTGTTTCCACCCCCCCATTATTGTCCATATGTCCTTTATCATTGTTCCTGTAAACGCTTCAACCTTTTCCTCCATTATCCTCTCCCCTCTCCCCTCTGGTCATTGTTGGCCTGTTCTCAATTTCAGTGTCTTTGGTTATATTGTTTATTTTGCTGATTAGGTTCCTGTTAAAGGTGAAATCGTATGATATTTGTATTTCACCACCTGGCTTGTTTCACTTAGCATAGTGCTCTCCAGTTCCATCCATGCTGTTGCAAAGGGTAGGAGCTCCTTCTTTCTTTCTGCTGCATAGAGTTCCATTGTGTAGATGTACCATAGTTTTTTGATCCATTCATTTACTGGTGGGCACTTAGGTTGCTTCCAGCACTTGGCGATTGTAAATTGTGCTGCTATGACCATTGGGGTGCATAGATTCTTACCGATTGTGGTTTCAGGATTCCTTGGGATATAATCCTACCAGTGGAATTGCCAGGTGAAAAGGTAGTTCCATTTTTAGTTTTTTTGAGGAAATTCCATACTGGTTTCCATAGTAGTTGCACCAGTCTGTAATCCCACCAACAGTGCACTAGGGTTCCCTTTGCTCCACATCCTCTCCAACACTTGTTTGTTGCTTTGTTTATGATGGCCATTCTCACTGGTGTGAAGTGGTATCTCATTATTGTTTTAATTTGCATCTCTCTGATAGCTAGTGATACTTCTTTTTAATTTGCATCTCTCTGATAGCTAGCATCTTTTCATGTGTCTCCAGACCCTGTGTATGTCTTCCTTGGACAAATGTCTGTTCAAGTCCTTTGCCCATTTTTTAATTGTGTTTTTTTTGTCTTCCTAAAGTGGAATCATGTGAGTTCTTTATATATTTTGGAGATCAAACCTTTGTCTGAGGTATCATTGGCGAATATATTTTCCCATACAGTTGGCTCTCTTTTCACTTTAATGCTGCATTCAGAAGCTTTTTATTTTGATGAGATCCCATTGATTTATTCTTTCCTTTACGTCCCTTGCACTAGGGGACCTATCAGTGAAAATGTTGCTGCATGTAATATCTGAGATTTTCCTGCCTATGTTCTCCTGAAGGACTTTATGGTATCATGACTTACATTTAAGTCTTTCATCCATCTTTAATTTTTTTTTGTATATGGTGTAAGTTGGTCCTTCAGTTTCTTTGTTTTGCATGTAGCTGTCTTAGCTCTCCCAACACCATTTGTTGAAGAGGATATTTTTGCACCATTTTATGCTGCTGTCCCCATTGTCGAATGTTAATTTACTGTAGAGACTTGGGTTTATTTCTGGGCTCTCTGTTCTGTTCTGTTGGTCCATGTGTCTCTTCTTATGCTAATACCAGGTTGTTTTGATTACAGTGGCCTTGTAATACAGTCTCATATCAGGTATTGTGATCCCTCATACTTTGCTCTTCTTTCTCAAAATTGCTGCAGCTATTTGGGGTCATTTATGGTTCCATTTAATTTTTGAAGTGTTTGTTCTGTATCTGTGAAATACGCCATTGGTACTTTAATAGGGATTGTATTGAGTCTACAGATTGCTTTGGGTAGTATGGACATTTTGATTGTGTTAATTCTTCCAACCTGTGAACACAGTATATGTTTCTATTTGTTTGTGTCTTCCATAATTTCTTTCTTCAGTGTTATGTAGTTTTCTGATTACAGGTCTTTTACCTCCTTGGTTAGGTTTATTCCTTCATACTTTCCTCATTTCTGTTTCTGATATTTCATTGTTGGTGTACAAAAATATCTTTGATTTCTGAATATGGACTTGGTATCCTGCTGTTTTGCCAAATTCACTTATATTGAGTAGTTTTTTGGTGGAGTCTATAGGATTTTCTATGTACATTATCATGTCATCTGCAAACAATGCCAGTTTTGTTTCCTCTTTTCTAGTTTGTATGCCTTTATTTCTTTTTCTTGTCTGATTGCTGTGGCTAGGACTTCCAATACTGTGTTGAATAGAAGTGGTCAAAATGGACAATCTTGTCTTGTTCCTAATCTTAGTGGGAACATTTTTAGTTTTTGCCCATTGAGTATGATGTTGGCTGTAGATCTCTTGTATATGGCCTTTATTATGTTGAGGAATGCTCCCTCTATTCCCACTTTGCTGAGTGTGTTGATCATGAATGGGTGCTGTACCTTATCAAATGCTTTTTACATATCTATTGATATGATCATGTGGTTTTTGTCTTTGCTTTTGTTTATGTGAAGTATTATGTTTATTGATTTGTGAATATTGTACCATTCTTGCATCCCTGGAATGAATGCCACATGGTCATGTGTATGATCTTTTTAATGTATTGCTGCATATAGTTTGCCAATATTTTGTTGAGATTTTCACCATCTGGGTTCATCAGCAATATGATATTGGTCTGCAGTGTTCTTTCTTTCTTTTGTTTTTATCTGGTTTTGGGATTGGAATGATGCTGGCTTCATAAAAAGAATTTGGTAGTCTTCCTTCTTCTTGGATTTAATGGAATAGTCTGTGAAGGATAGTAGTTAGCTTTTAAATGATATTTTAAATTCTCCTATGAAATCATATGATCCAGGGATTTTGTGTGCTGGTAGTTGTTTGAGTACTGCTTCAATTTCACCAGCCATTATCGGTCTTTTCAGGCTTTCTGCTTCTTCATTCAGTTCTGGAACATTATATGTTTCTAGAAATTTATCCATTTGTGTTGCAACTGATGAAGGCTGGGCAGATCCACTCTTTCCTCCAGGAGATGGAAGAAAATGTGCAGAGCCATGGGCGAGCCACGCACACTGCAAGCTGCATGTGTAACTAGTGGGAAGCCCCTACTTGTTTAAGTGCTATAGGGGAACAAAGCCAGAAAACTTTACATAACGTAACAGAATTCTGTGCATGCGAGCCCACTTCATGGTATGGGAACAGTTTATCAGGCCCAGTCTCAAGGCTATGAGAGCACTGGTTATCAGGCTCCTCCAAAGCTATAGGAACACTGCTCCCTTTAATTACCCATACACCTGGGCGAGGAAGCCAGACTGCCTCCACTTACCCTAGAATCTACCCCTCTGGGTTCCTTGCCTTACAGTCTATGCAAGGATATCTTCTGTGAAGTTCCCTCCGTGAGGAGGGCAGAGCCCTGCATCCATAACCCACAAGAGAAGTGTAGGCTACAGCAACAAGCAAGCAAAACACAAGCACTGTTGCCCAGGTCAGCAAGAGCCCACCACCATTCAGTGGTTAGGGATGCTCACCATTCCTACAAAGAATCACCTGTCAGGTGTTCAGTGGCACAGGTCTCAGAGGCTAATGCCTGTAAGGCTTGACTAACATTGTGGTGGACATCAGGAACATATACATAGCATTCTGCACCTACTAGGGCACATACCCCACCTTGGGATGCAGTAAGCATATCTAAAGCCATATGATTCTACAAGGCTACTTTTCATAATTGATACACTTCCTCATTTAACAAGCTTAGGAATCATGTGTAGCATTCATTGCACAAGCATTGTGTAAGGCCAAAGCAGTTATTTCAGTCTCAATGACTATAGAAGCAGCTTGAGAAGAAAAAACAGCTAATCGATAATGCCACTAGGAAGTACGCCTTACCCAGTGTTGTGCTTTAAACGCTTCCCAGTTTGTTGGCCGGCTTACAAGAGTTTTCTGAACTCGAGCAGGCCAATAAGGCCATCCCCAAGTACAATAGCCAGTCCAGTGTCCAGGCAGGTAAGGGCACCCATGCGAGACACACACCCAGAGGGCTCCAGGAGGAA
>JAPYXV010005643.1:0-10379 GCA_028533065.1 Trachops cirrhosus | reverse complement strand
GGCTCGGGTCCTCAGCTGGAGGCTGGCTCTCTCTTCACCTCTAGCCACTACCAAGGGAGGGCGACAGAGCCTTAGGTTGGGCTTGCTCCCGGCTCCCGAGTAGGCAGAGCACAGAGCACTTAAGGCTGTGCATGAAACAACCTCAGTGCATGACTGGAGTCTGGCCATGGAATGCCAAGATACACAGGCCCCACTGTTCCAGTGCAGGTCTCTGGGGACTGGGGCTCCAGGGAATGAATGCCTGCACATTGCCTCCTCCCCAACAACCCGAAAGCACTGTGCACAGGCTGGGGTTGTGGAGGGCACGACTAGGAACGGGGATGGAGTTAGCCCATGGGCTACAGAGTGTGGCCCCAAGAGACGCTGTTTCAAGGTGAAGCCAGAGTCAGGAACTACCAGATAGTGGAACAATGCATTACTGTGAAGGGGCTGAGTAGAGAGGCAACAAGGAGATATCTGGCAAGATGAGCTGTAGGTTTTGGAAGAGTGGGGAGGAGTCAAAGACTGCAGTGTTCCCTGACGTGTTGAAATGAGGCAAGTACTGGGGTGTGGTGGAGCTTTTTATAGGGACCTGGCCTGTTTGGCTTATTTATCCATCCATCATCCATCTACCCATCCATCCATCCATCCATCCATCCATCCATCCATCCATCCATATATCTATCCATCCACTAAACCATTCATTCATTCTACAGCACTTACAATGTGCATGGCAGTGTCCTAAAAGCAGTGGGGGTATGAGGAAAATAAGGCCTTCAATGGTCTCTGTCCCTAAAACACATTGTCTGGAGCTCAAGGAATAGCTCCTAATAGCACCACATCTCACATTAATACCCTACAACATGCTGCCTCTTGTGCCCATCTGGATAAGAATAAGTCACTGAACTTTTGAGTGCCTACCATAGATGCTGCATTAGGTGTTGTGCACACATTATTTCAGTTAGTATTCATGACAACTCAGAGAGTGAAGCAATACCTTGGAAGGTGGGGGGTTTGCTGAAGTCACTTGCCAGGTCAGTGAGGGATGGCGCTGAGATGTGAACTGAGCTCTGACTCTGGAGGGCGTGCTCACTCTCCCCTGCCCTGCTGCCTCACTACATGGGACCCAGGGGGCGTGGATCAGTGTCTGCAAAGCAGAGTCTTTTTATTTGCAACCCGAAGAGTCTATGGTCAGATCTGCTAGTCAAAGCAAACCCACCCTCTCATCAATAAAAGAAAGTAAACTTGAATCTGGTCCACACATTGGATTTTTCACACAAATAACTGCCTGTTTCATAAATCTGCTTATCCGTAGTAAGTGTCTAACCTAGAGGGCTGCTGTAAGGATTAAGTGAATTAACACATGTGACACACTTAGACACCTGCCTGGTGTGCAGTAAGTGCTCACTAAGTATAAGTCATGAGCGCTACCCAAGATTTTGTTTCCACAAATATTTCCATGTTCGACATACTGGCACAACTGGTGGTGCAGCTCCTTCTTAGAGATGAGGAAACCCACCCAGGGAAGCAGACCCCATCCGTGATTGCTCAGTGAGTTCTGTGGCCATGGGCCTCAGCTGTCTGCTGTGTCAGAAGGGTTTCTGGGCAGGGAAGCCAGGCTTGCTGGGCAGGGGATGGCAGAGAGTGGTGCTGAGGAGCTGCCAGGAGCTGCCCCCTTCCTTCCAACTCTCCTTGGAACAACACCTGGAGCAACAGCCAGCTCCCCTTATCCAGGAGCAGGTGTCCACTTTGTGCCCTAGCTGTGGTCCCCACTCCCTTCCCCCTCCACTGCGTCCAGGCTGAGCTTCTTCAGAGCAGGAAGGCTGTCTCAGCATCTCTGAGCCCTCAGGGCCTGGCCAGTAGCAGGCCTCTAGTAAGACTCTTGGTGGGGGATAAGACTGAGTTGCTCTGGCACTCAAGAAGTGACCATGTGGCCCGTGCACATGCGATGCCAATGTAAGGTCAGACCAATGGGGGCGCACTGGGGTGTTTCTAATACTTAGGATTCCCCTTCAACGGAGTGAATGGCCAGAGTGAGTCGTCAGATGGAATCAGGGGGCTCAGTGACTAACAATGGAAGGGTGTGGAGACCCCACGAGAGCCCCAAGATCATTCGATTGAATTGCTGCTGCTGCTCTCTCTTTCTCTAGAATTCGAGATTCTTGAGGTCAGAGAGCATTGCCCATTTGTCTCTGTGCCCTAGTGGCATAGCACCGGGACAGGCACGCGATAGGCACATCCATACACAGCTATAGTTTGGAAAACTGCCAAGGGGAGTCAGCAGTCCCCAGGCCAGTGAGAACCCCTTTCCAGAGCTGTTGCTTTGGGTCCAACCAGACAGGCCTCTGTTTTCCTAGTTCATCCCTGGCCACTTCATTATCTTCCATGTCCTCTGTCCCTGACCAAGCCCCCTGCCCCCGCCCACCCATCTCCTATTAGAAACGCAGGGAGTGAGGGCTCTGAAGAAAGAGTGGCCTGCCCAGATTTGATCAAGACACAAGTGAGAGGCAATGATTTGTGAAGAAATCCTGGTCCCGTCTAATGGAATTTTCCCAAAATAAATTCATGTAAACAACTTCCCACAAAGAGGCAGTCAGGGGAGCTGGGTGGGTAAACAGCGTGAACAGTCGCAAGTACTATGGGCTCCAGGGGTGCCGTGTCGTCTGGAGGGGGGGCTGTGAGGAGACTCCCTTTAGCAAAACACCTTTGGCTCCAGTCCTTCTGACATCATAATGTCAGCCAATTCATTAACTTAAAAAAAAAGTCCTTATTTTACTATCATCCCCAAAACATAGCAACTGCCAGTTTGTAGCTAAAAAAGACTGCAGCGTGGATTTCACTTAAATTTCTCATCCCATTTCGAAACCAATCAGACTGGGCAGGAGATGGTCTTCATGTCTGCAGAGGGTGGGGGCAGCAATGGGGTGGGGGGAGGGGATGGCAAAGGGAGAGGGTGGCTGGAGGAAAAAATCCCTGGACAAATAGAAAATGACATCTCTCTGGTGCTCAGTGATGGATATGAATACACTCATACAGTTCCTAGAATTAAGATGAAAATTTGCTCTTCTTAAGGCACTCAGAAGGACACTGGATTCTTGTGGCCTGGACGTCTCTGGCCACGTCCAGATGGAGGATGGCTTTGAGTAGGGCTGTGTGTATTGCTGTGTAGACCACGCTTCCGGAGGGAAGTGTGTGCAGGGAATCTGTGCGGGACACACCTTCCCCCAGACATTTTCCACACTGAGTCTGACTGTTCCAAACCCCGGCTGTTTTTGGGATCTTGGTTTGGAGACTTTCCCTCCCTCCCATCGCTGGGGCCTGGAGAGAGCAGACCTGTATTCAAGTTCAGGCTTGGGCACCATGGTGAGGCCACGATGAGATTTTCAGCAAATCGTGTCACTTCTCTGAGCCTCAATTTCCCCATCTACTCAGTGGGAACCCAGATAACATTCCCGGCCCTGTGGACCTCAGAGACTTCTGAAGTTCAAGGCAGGAAATGGTTGCAAAGTTGAGGAATTTTATTTACTATAGGAATTTGATTCTGATTTTTGCTTTAGCCCTATCTTGGTGCTACTGGAGTTTGATGAGCACCTGACTGTCTTTGCAATAGTTGAGAGGCAGTGGGAGGAGCCCAGATGTCCCTGGGAGGCCGGAAGGGGCAGAGGGAAGGGGAGACTGGCAGCCATGTGCTGGACAGTTGTGGCCCCACAGGGCTCTGGAGGGTCTCAGGACTGTTCTCTGCTGACCTGCTCTTGTTACCAAGGTAGAAGCCTGCTGGTAATGATGAAGGTGCTGACTGTGGCTGACTGGCTCTGGGTCTTAAATTTTCACCCCCTTGCAAAGGATCGTACTTCCCTACTCTTTGTCACGTGACTTTACACTGTCCTGCCACTGTGGGAGGGGATCACTTCCTCACCCCATTGGTGTTCGCTTGACCATCTGACTTGTTTTGGCTCAGGAAATGCTAAAAAGGTATTCAGAGGCCTTAAATGTGCTTGTGCAATTTGTCATCTTTTGCCTTGAGAAGAACATGCCTCGGGAGCTGCTGGTCCAAGAAGAAAGTGTGGACACACAGATCAGATGCAACCCCAAGCCTGAAATCAAGCACAGCTGACCTGTAGCTTCCGCCAACATACAGGCCTGAGAGGGACACAAATAAATGCTTGTTGGAGGCCGCTGAGTTCTGGGGAGGCTTATAATGCAATATTGTCAGATACACTGATAATGGCGATGAGCATAACACAGGCAGTCCTCGCTTTACAGTTCTAAGGCGGCTGAGATTTGCCAGTGAGGACCTGGTTCTGATGTCCACAAGTTTCAGTTAACATAGGACCATGCAAAGTGAGGATGGCCTGTAATAACTTATAATAATACACTTCCCTTTTCAAAAGCGCCAGAGCCCCTACCTGTACAGAACATCAGATGCCTGTGACGAGCTAAACAGAAAACAGGATGCTGTGGAACTGAATGAGGAAGACCTTGGCCTCTGAAGGCAGGAAGTCTTAGTTTTAAATTCTGACTTTGTCACATTTAAGCTTTGTGACCTACTACAGGGTCCTTAGCCTCTCTGAGCCTCAGATGCTACACCTTCGAAACGAGGATAACATTTTTTTGTGGAAGGGACATGAAGCATGGTATGAATATTTTTAGCACAGTGCCTGCCATCTGGTGAAGGCTCAATAAATACACGATTGTTAGTAGCTATTATTCTGAATGTGGAATTATGCTTGTTGGCTCCCATAGAGCAATGACTCCATTAGGGCCAACACAGCAAAGGATGTAAGTGGCCGTGGGGTGATGTCGGGCCCATTTATTGAGAGCCTTCTCTGAGGGGAAGGTTATCTTGTCCCTGCCTGGGGCTGAGGGGTGGGCACCAGCTCAGCTCCGTCACCTGGGTGAAAGGATAACACCCCTCAGCTTCCTTGAATTCTAGTCCTCTATCCATGGCCCCACCTCTCCCTTGTCACCTGCTACAGGGTGATCCCAGTGGCCACTGATGGATCTCTAGGAAACAGGGCTCTTTTTGCTTAAAGAAGGGGATGGGGGATGAGGGCTGAGGGATGGAGAAGGAGCCATGTCTTCCAGATGAGGCCCTATGGATTCGGGGCCCACAGGGTCAGGATTATGGGTCTTAGCCATGGAGTGAACACTCTTCTTTTTCTCCCTGGCAGGGAGAGAAGTATGGCCTTCATGCTATAAAAGCTCCCTGAGCTGGAGGCTGGAGGCTGGAGGCTGGAGGCTCCTTTCCCTTTAGCCTGGGCCAAAGCTGATGATGACAACAAAGATGATGATAATGATCAGTCATATTTCAGAGTGATGTGGTTTCCTGTGAAGCGCATTATTTGATTTTGGGTCTTACAACTCTGTGAGGAAAGCAGGACAGGATTTTCAGCCCCATGATTGCCGAGGCAGCAAGCAAACATCTCAGTCCACAAGCTCAGGTGTGCAAATACTCTGCTTAAATTTCTACTTCACGCTCCCATTGTGTTGGGGGAAATACGATGTAATTCTTGGTCAATTCCATTTCCTTGTGAACCCCTGCACTGCCATGCAGAGTCTCTCTCAAGTTTTGTCTACATTCCAAGGGGCAGACTGGTCTTTGCAGGTGTCCACTGAGATGTCCCTTTTACTATCTTGCCCTTGGCCAGTGCAGTCACCATTGTGTCGCCATTCCTTATTCTCCATCGTAAGAGGTCAGGCTGCTCCCAGCTAACTTCTGGGACTTTGTCAGCCACACGGGAACAGGCATTTGCCCCCTTGCCACTCTGGCGATTCTGAACTCAATGTGTCTACATTGGTCCTTTACTGAACATGCCACACAGTCACTCGACTATGGGTTTGCCATCAGCTCCTCCAGGGCTCCATGGAGGACAGAGGACACAGGTCTTCTCTATTCTCAGATCCTATGAATCTAAAGAGAATGAGCCTGTTATTTCTGTATCCTACCCCTACCACAACCAAGAGTTCATTCCTCATTAGTTTCTTCTCCAATTGTATTAATGAAGGCAGCATTAGATGCGAATCCCCCAAATGTACGATAGTTCAAATACTGTAGAAATGTATTTCTCAGTCACATGAAATCCAAAATGGGTATTCCTTATCGGTAGGTGGTTCTTTAGGCACCTACCATTGGTAGCTCCCTTGTCCTTAACAAGTGACTACCAAAGTTACTGGGTATGTTGGTATCAGGCCAGGGAACAAAGCAAGAACATAGGAGCATCAAGCTTGGAAGGTGTTCCTGGGCCAGGTCTGGGAGTGGCATGCGTTGTTGCTGATCACATTCTGTTTGCTGGAGCTCAGCTGCATGGCTGTGCTTACCTGCAGAGGTGTCTGGCAAATGGAGTCTACCTGTGTGTCCAGGACTAGGGGGAGTGGCCTTGGTAAACAGCTATGTCTCTGTCATATCGTTACTTCTTTATATGGGGGAGGGGGTCCTTCAGTGAGTCTTGGATCAAGAACCCAATTCTGATTCATGATGAAATAGCTGTATCTATTTTTGAAACTCAAAAGTTTTTTCTTTTTTTCTGCTGTAACTTTTCTCCCCTGAAGAAATGGATGCTGCTAAGTCCCATTTTAATGGGCTAAGGGACCTAGAAACAGGAACTGCCAGAGGAGAACACATCAATAAATATTTCACAATCTTAGAGCAAAGTGACTTGTTGACAACTGCACAGCTAGTAAGTGATGGAGCTGGTTGGGATCCAGAATCCAACCTCTTCGTCGGGGATCTCCAAACCATGACATCTGGCAAGCCAAGAGTCCAAGAGAAACCCAGTCCGTCCATATTCTGGGGTGTGGTGTCTGGACCAAAGACATTTAGGCACACTTACTGGTGAAGTAGGGATGAAACAGGTGAGCTCAGAGACCAGAGAACTTCCAGGAGCCTTATGTGGGGATCTGCCTGCCAGTGGACATATGCTAATCTTATTGTTCCTCCTCTTCCTCTTTCACCTGCCCTTTCGCCTCAATTTTATCTTAGCCTACCTCCTCCTTTCTAAGTGACCCACCTCATTATCGACCCCTCCTGCTCCCCTGAGCCCCATGTTCTGCTGTTGCTAAGAGATTCAAATCAATATCTAAGTTGGGTTGGGAGTCATTTCATGCTTACAACCAACACTTCATTCAACTAACACTTACCGAGCACCTCCTCTGTAATGAGCACTGTTTTATGAGTTTTTCAGGGTGGTGGGCCACGGAGAACAATCTTTAGTTTGGACAAACTAGAGTTTGAATTCTTGTGTGGCTGTTCAAGAATAGGATGGATGATGGGCCAAGTGATTTAACTTTGCTGGATCGAATCCCCTTCATGCTGAAGTGTGGGGAATAAAACCAATGTCCCAGCGTGTTGAGAATTACATGTAGAAGGGCCTTGCTGGGTCCTCACTTTCCTACAGCTAATGTACAGACCCTTCTCCATCTGTCCCCATCTTCTCCTGCAAGTCTCTTTCCTCCATTGATGCTCTGGCCCCCAGTCCCCACCCCCCAGTATTTTTCAGAGCCCTCTCTCTGTCTTTATTTCCTTTCTTGACTGATTGTCCTTTTCCCCACCCTCCTGGATTATTCCAATCAGCACTTAATTTTTTCAGCTTTTTAAGGGAAGGAGGAACCTCCCTTGACCCTTCCCCCTAATCCTGCTCCGGCTACTCTACTGCTCATAATTCCTCACTCACCCCAGGTTTACACTGCTAAAAATAACTGCCCTCACCTGCTGCATGTGCACCTGCTCAATCCAACGTGGTGTCCACCCCCTACTCCATGAGGCTGCCCTTGCCCAGGTCACCAATGACCATCGTGATGTCGTCCACAATGGCTCCGTCTCTGTTTACATCTTACTTAACCCTCAAGTAGCAATAGACCCTGTGGATCACTCTTTCCTTTTAAAAACATTAGTGTTTCCTGATTTTTGTCCTATCTTGTGCTCTTCCTTCTCAACCTCTTTTGCCAGTTCTCGTTTCTTCACTTGCCTTCTAAACGTTGGAGACTCTGGGTTCTGAGCCCTCTTCTCTTCTCTGTCTACAATCTCTGCTTCAGTGACATGATTCTTTCCCATGACTTGATATAACATCTCTATGTTCTTACTCCCAATTCTATTTACTCCTAAATTTTATTTCTTTGGAATTCTGGATTTCTGTAGGAAACTGTTGCCTGACATCTCCAAAGAGGACTCTTTGCTCGACATCTACCCCTTCTTTAGTCTTTCTCCATCTCAGTTAAATGTTATCTTCATCCTCTTTTTCCCTCACCTCTCACATCCGTTCCATCACCAAGTCCTGCTGATGATATTTGCCAGTGTATTTCTAATGTCTCCATACCAGCCAGCCACCTCTTTGTTGATAACTGCTTTCAGCAGAGTGATCTTTTGAAAAGGTAAATTAAATGACATCTCAACAGTATACTGGCTCCCAAAACAGTCCATTGGCTTCCCACTGCCTTAGAGCTGGGCTCTGCCTGCTGTTCCGATGTTAGCTCAGGGCCCTTTCTCTCACACTGCCACATCCGCCCTCTTCTTCCACTTCCCGATGGCGCAGCGTTCCTGGCCTTGGCATGCTATTCTCAGTGCATCACCTCATGCCTGCACATCCTTTCAGTCTCAGCTTAAATGTCACTGCCCCTACTTTAATTCCAATGCTTCCTCTTAGTTTGTCCATTCTCTCCATTCACACTGTCCATTTTCTTCATAGCATTCATCACAGTTGGTGATTATATGATTATTTTTATCTGTACTTAGCACTCACTTTTTGTCTCCCCAGCAGACTGCAAACTCTGAGTCAAGGCCCAGGTCTCTGGTTCATGGCTGCAGCTCCAATCATGGCACACGGTTGAAACTCAATAAATACCAGTAGTTATTGTTGAATAACAGCTAATAGTTAATGAGCTTTTCCTCTCTGTCTGGCAGTCTTTTAAGTACTTTGCTGTATTATTTAATCTTCACCATAGCCCTATGAAGTAGGTTGTATTTGCCACTTTATTGACTAAGAAATGGAGGCACAGAGAATTTAAGTAATTTGTCCAAAGCCACCCAGCTAAGAATTAGCATAACTTGGGTGTGAGCTCCAGGCCCTAAGGTCTCTATTGCTTTGCTTTGCTACCACTGGAGAATGAATAAACACAGTAGGCCCTTGGCACATGGAGCTATCTGCGGGGTTGTTTCTACTTACCTCTCTTGGACTGAAGATGAGCGGAACTTGGGACCTGTGGTTCCCCACCCTCCATGGCTCCTGTGCTGTATCTCCCACCCAGCCTCCTCCATTTGGTAGGTCAAAGCATGCTGGAGCCTCAGGCAGGTTGGGGGTTGGGAAAGGCTCAGGGCTTCTAGACACCAGAGAAGAAGATGGACGGGGTTGTTGTTGAGAGGTTGCCTTGCAGAGGAGCATGTTAATACAGAAGGAGCAGGGGTGCTTGCTGGGGCATGCTCTGCATGATGTGGTGCAGTACTTGCCGATCTGGGACCCTTGGAGAATGGACCGTAGTGGAGGATAAGCAGGTTTTAAAAATGGCAACGAATGAAAAAATATTTGCGTTTCTTGAATCTCGAAGCAGGGAAAGCAGCTCAGAAGTTGCTCAGGAGTTGCACTGGGTAGGTATGGAGAAGCCAAGGGCTGATCCTGCTCCGTCCCACCTTTAGGCCTTGCTTTGCTCAGGCTGTTCCCTTTGTTTCAAGTTCCCCAAACCCACACCCTCTGCAGTCCCAAACCACATGTCATGTCCTCTGCATCCTTCCCTTACCCCAGCCAACCACAACCTCTTTGGGGGCAGGGGTTGGGATTTATTCCTCCTCTTTCTCCAGGTTCTCACATTGTATTTGGTATTTAGTAGGTAACTGTTGAATCCATTAGACTCTTCCAGGTTGAGTTGGCTACTTTCTCCTTTGTGTTACCTTCCTCAGTGGCACAGTACCTGGCCCATTGCACATAAGTATTTCTTTATTTTCCTGCCTCCACAGTTAGAATGAGAACTCCTTGAAAGCCAGGAGCCGTGTAAAGACCATTTTTGTATCTCTGATGTTCAGTATTTTTGATAAACGAATGAATATATACATGAACGAACAAATGATTTTCCTTCTCCACTCTCCAAGAAACCCTGCTTCCCATGGGCCCTTCCCAAGCAGGTCTGACTTTGAGGCAGTGGCCCCTAGAAGTGGGGAGGTAAAAAGCAAGTGGAAAGCAGCTGGCCCAGCATGGCTCCCTGCTGGCCGTGTCCTCTGAGAACACTCAGGGCACATATTCCGGCCGATGTCTGAAGACCAGGTACAGCTTCAAAGGATCAGGCACGTGCAGGTGCTGCCTGAATATCAAAAATTGCTTTGAGTGTCTATCAGATGTCACTGGACCTATATTTATTTGTTTTTTTAAAAAGACTTTATTTATTCATTTTTAGAGAGAGGGGAAGAGAAGGAGAGA
>JAPYXV010005642.1:0-10379 GCA_028533065.1 Trachops cirrhosus | reverse complement strand
GTAATGTAATTATGATGTGCCTTGGTGTGTTCCTCCTTGGGTCCAACTTCTTTGGGACTCTCTGAGCTTCCTGGACTTCCTGGCAGTCTATTTCCTTTGCCAGTTTGGGGAAGTTCTCCTTCATTATTTGTTCAAGTAAGTTTTCAGTTTGTTGTTCTTCCTCTTCTCCTTCTGGTACCCCTATAATTCGGATGTTGGAACATTTAAAGATATCCTGGAGGTTCCTAAGCCTCTCCTCATTTTTTTGAATTCTTATTTCTTCATTCTTTTCTGGTTGTATGTTTTTTTCTTCCTTCTGGTCCACTCCATTGATGTTAGACCCATCTTTCATTCTATCACTATTGGTTCCCTGTGCACTTTTCTTCATTTCACTTATTGTAGCCTTCATTTTTTCATCTAGTTTGTGACCAAAATCAACCCATTCTGTGAGCTTCCTGATCACCAGTGCTTTGAACTGTGCATGTGATAGGTTGGCAATCTCTTGGTCACTTAAAAGGATGAGTTCTGGGGCTTTCAACTAATCTTCTGTTTGAGCCATCTCTTTGGGGTTTTTTTTGTTTGTTTGTTTGTTTGTTTTGTCTTGTCACGCCTGTTACGTATGAGGGGCGAAGCCTTAGGTGTTCACCAGGGCAGGGCACCTCAGTCACTGGGTGGTGACTCTGGCTGTGAGGTTGGGGTCTGAGAGGGAACAGTGGCGCTTGCCACTGAGGTCCGGACTGAGGTCCACTCTCTGTAGGACCTCAGTCCCTTCAGCCGCTTTCCCCGAGCAAACTGGGCCCCTCTGGTGCCAATTCCGGTGTGGGTGGGCCTGTGCACCCTGCGGGACCTTCCTTTTCAGTCAGTGACCCAAAGCTCTATTTCCCGGTGCTGGGACCCTGAGTTGCACATAGTGCCTTGCTTCACAATTGTCGCCTTGCTGGGTCTGCCGGTCGCCACCCCCAGGCCAGGCCCGCCAGCCGCTGCTTGTGCACCCAGGGTCTGCCCGCTGACGTCTTGCGCATCGCCAAGTTGCCTTCTGTGTCCTGGTTGCCTTAAGAGCTTCCAGTCCCAACACTCTCTGCTCCACGACCCTCCTACCGGTCTGGATGAACCTGTTTAATTTAACTCCTTGGGTGTCCGACTTCTATACGGTTCAATTTTCTGTCAGTTCTGGTTGTTATTCTGTTTCTAAATTGTTGTTGTCCCTATCTTGGTGCGAGGAGGCACAGTGTGTCTACCTATGCCTCCATCTTGGCCAGAAGTCAATAAACATATTTTTTTAATTAAAAAAATAAAGAGAAAGAGCAGGGCATGGAACGATCTGAGCCAAGGACAGTCCAGGCAGAAATACCAGCAAGTATATGGCCTAATGGGTCACCTGCCGGAGCTCAATAATTAGCTCCTCCTCCCCCTTCTCTCACCTTCTCATCCTCTGCAGAGTGCTACCCAGGCAAGCACAGCAAACAGTGAATCCACTTTGCAGAGATGAGCTTGATGGAATAAGGAACCCTGGGCACAAATTCATGCATGACAAAAATATGCATCTTAGCAAAACACAGTCAACCAAGATGAGGCTGCTGCCAAGTAAGAGGCTCTTAAATTCAACCTCATCTCAAAGGTAATGAGGTCCTGAAGCACCCGTCTCTCAGAACGAACCACGATTCCGTAACCTTCACAGGAAAGCAGGGCTCTCTCATCCTGGTCTGTGTCACCACTGTCACAGCTCAGGGTTTGTCCGAGGCTCCGTCCAGAATGACTGGCTCAGCCAGGCCCTGCTGTGAGTAGCTGTGTCCACAGCCACCTCACCAGCCAGAGCCATGTTTGTGTTTCTGGGAGTATTTTATTGTCATCACTGCCTCAGCCTCAGTAAGTCACCTCCCCAAGAAGAACACCTTCATACTCAGGCAACACAAGCTTGTGATGCCACAGAATGATCTATTTGGTTATCTCTCTGAGGCAGAACATTTTCATTCTTCACACACTTTTTGAAGCTGCATAATTATCCAAAGGATTTCAGAGAATATTTCTCTTCATCTTCAAAAAGTGTGCCTCAAGTACCAGCGACACGTAGGGCAGCCAGGCAGCCTGGGGTCTGTGCTGGAGGGAGGGGTGCAGGAAGCACAGGGTTGTCAGAGACCCCAGATTTAGGGCAGGGGCTGGGACAGACAGGCCTCCTCTGGGGCAGCCGCACTTCTGCAGAAATCTCCACTTAGAGCTGGCTATGCCTATATTTCCAGCCCCCTTGCTGTACGCTTCTTCAGGGGTCTCCCTCAGGGACCCTACCTCATCAGAATCCCCTTATCCACCCCAAAAGGCACAGGTGCCCTATTTCTGTTACATCGTGACCAGGTTTCAAACGCTATGCCCCACAACCAATCAGCTGCCCACCCGCCTCACCGCCTCTCCTTCTTTGTGTGTCTCCGCCCACCTGCCCCACTCAGAACAAAGCTACACCAGTGGAGGCCTGGCACGTGGAAGGTGCCGTGGCCCTTCGGGTCTCACATCACCCTGTGTCCAGCAGGGCTCCTCCTAAACCCCACCTGGGTCACATCATTTCCTGCCCAGAAACCACCAGGGGTTCCCCACTCCTGCCCAGGTCAAGTTCAGCAGAGGCAGCTCAGCCCCCATTGAACACACTGAAATGCTGCTTCAGGTGCTGAGTGCGATGCTAGGTTTGCAGGGACGTGTTTCTCCACAACACGAGTTTGCTCTCCACCAGCCCTCGAGTTCACTTGGCTCCCCGCCTTCAGAACAGTCTGTTCCGTGCTGTCAGAGAGCCTGGGTTCAAGTTCCTCCCTTGGGGAAGTCACTCAGCCTTTCTGAGCCTCAGTCTCCTCCTCTGGAAAATGAGGATAGCAATGCCAGCCACCTCAGAGCCTGAGCTGTGACTAAGCCCCAGGGTTGGGAGGAGTTCAGAATGAGACCTCTGTGGAGCACTTGGGACAGCTTAGCAGAGGTGGGTATTGAAGAAGTGTGAGCTCATTTTTATTCATGAGTCACTTGAACTGTAGACCATTTTCCCTTTTCAGGCCCTCAGCAGGATCTAGCCCCTGTGTAAGACAGGACTTCACTGTCGAAACTACTCAGGTGCCACTCAAGGCCCTTTGAGGTCTGGAGCCAACCTCCACCTCCCTCCCTCCCCCTCAGCTCCCTGTGTTCCTCTGCATCACAGCCTTGCTAGTCCTGTAACAAGCACCTTCACGCTTTGCTCAGACCCCCTCACCTGGAATGCCTTCCCCAGCCCTGCCCCATACTGCTCCACTCTTTAAGGTTCAGCTGAAACGCCTCCTCTTCCATGCAAACCCTTAGCACGGAGGCCAAACCGATGCACCATGTGTACGCCACTCGAGACAACGGAAGCAGGACTCATCCTCATTTAGTACATTCTACGTTCTTCAGGTAATTTGCAACCCCTGTCATCAGCTCACTCCCCTGGGGCCTGTCTCTGGGGTGGTGGCACCTCCACGAGTCACATGTCATCTAGGTCGCAGTCTCCTCACTGCACAGGGAACTCCACCAGCTGCTGGGCTTCCCTGGAGACCCCTCAGGGTCAGACCGCTCTCACAGCTAGGGCGATTTCCACAGACAGAGAATGGCAAGCAGAGAGAACTTAAGAGAGAAGACTGAGTGATTGTGCCCACGGTAAGGGAGTTTGCCCACTCATCCAGCACTCTGAGCACCGGCACCTGCAGGACCCCAAGGAAAGGGTCAGCTGTCCTTGAGGTTGCCCACGACTGGCCCCTACTCTTAGCCTCCTCCCCTCTGTCCAGAAGTCTGAGGTCCACAGTGGGGCTGGAATGGGGGCAGCTGAGGCTCATGGCCACTGGAGCTTCCAAAGTTCTAGAAGGGGTTTCAAGGACCCTCAACAGAGAGACCTGGGCCACAACCTTAGGGCTTTGAGGTCCTCTCCCACCACTGCTATAAACAGGCCTGAGAAGGCCTCACAACCCCAGCGAATCATCCACAATGTGTCAATCTGATCCACTGCTCGTGGACACACAGGGCGGTCACAGCAGTGCTGTGTGGACATTCCTGAGCGCATCCCTGGTACAGGTGCGTGTGCTTCTCTAAGGCCACACCCAATGGTACATCCTCCAGGAACAGCAGCTGAGGGCTGGAGGCTTGGGGTGTGGGGGGCGGGCAGGCAGGGAGAGCTGGCAAGTGGCAGATGCCCAGGGCACCCATGGAGCCACTGTCGGGCAAGGATGGTGGGTGGCGGGAAGATCCCTGACCTGGGAGTCAGGAGGGCTGGGCTTGAGAGTCTCAGTTCTGTGGAGGATTTACTGGGTGACCTTGGCAGTCACCTTGCATCTCTGTTGCTGACTCCTCATCTGTCTAACCAGGGTACCAAAAAGGCCAGCCATTTTCCCAGTTGCCTCTACTCTAGACACGGACACTTTCTGGCCCTTAGGTTCTAAAGAAAGCTGGCTCTGGGCACTGGCCGTGCTGGCAGAGGTGGTTGGTAAACACTGAGGGGGATCAGGAGGTCTTGTATCTGCAGGACGTGCCAGAGCAAAGAAAGGGTGGAGGTGAGACCCTGGTGGGGGTGGGGGTGAGGGTATATTCAGAGGCAAATAACCAGCATGGAAAAGACAATCAGTGCAGCGCTCAGAGATCAGGGCCTTCACAGGAGCCCGGCTGGCACAGCACTGGCACCCTGTGGTACAGAAATGCAAGGCCTGTGTCTGGGGTGCCCTTCTCAATTCAGAGGCGAGTGATGGGTGTCAGACCTGCCCAGAGCATTTGTGGAGTTCCAGCTGCTTCTGAGCTGCCCCAGAGAAGTGGACACAGAGGGCCACGTTCAGGTGGGACACAGAGGGCCACGGTGAGCTGAGCCCATTGTTCCAGCAACGAGGAGGGGCCTGGGCGGGGGTTTCTGCAAACCTTTCCCACCATGCCGTGGTCTGACATTGCCTCTTTGTGCCCAGATCAGCATGGGGCTCCCCGGGGGCCGTGGAGGGAATGAGAACAGCTTGGTACTGAAGGCAGCTCTTGGGACAGAGAGAAAATGTGTTTTATGGCTTTGGCTAGCTATTTGCACTTGAAGGAATACTTTAAAAAATACATGAATTTACTTAAAAAAACAATAGGTATTACATGTAAGCAGTGCACAAAGACGAGGCCCAAAGGGTGAACAGTGACAGGCCAGGCTCCCTCCACCCTGGCACCGTGCCTCATGGAACTAAAGGTGTAGTTATGGGGCTCTGCACAAGTCAGACTGGATTAGTCTAGAATTGCTGGAGTTGAGCACACCCCCAATCCAGGGAGACCACACCTAGAGATGGCGTTTTTGTGCGGGAAGCAGAGCTGGGAGAGCAGCAGGGGTCTCTGCAGTGGGCACAGCTGTCCCCTTCCCCTGCGGGCAAACTCCCAGCCTGCTTCCCCAGCTAAGAGGCGAACCTGTGAGAGTCTACTTCCTCCTCTGTGCCTGAAGAGCTGGTCTGTGTCTGGCTGACCCGCAGAGCTCCCCAAGCCCGGAGACATTACAGTAGCACACATGACCCCCGCCCCCACCTGCATCAGGCTCCTGACTGCCCACCTCCCTCGGGGGAGGGGTGTGTGTGTGAGTGTGTGTGCATGTATGCCTACCCCCCAGACTGGGCACTCCTGCGCACTTGTGTCCTCCGGGTGCGGCACCACAGTAGGTGCTCAATGTGTGTGTATTGAAAAACTGTGTGACCCAAGGAAAGATATTCCACTGTGGTGAGTACATGCTAGGTGCTTCCTGAGTGCCCTTGCTCAAGAAAGGGGCTGCACCATCAGCTCCCGCAGGGTTCAGCCAGGAAACTATATATAGGGTGTGCACTGGGTGGGACTGGAAGGAAGCCCTTGTCAGGACCTGGGCACTCATCCAGTAACAGCCAGGTCAAGTCCTGGCCTCAGCTGCCGGTCACCAGGTTGGCTGGTGACAGGGCGCCATCTGCTGGTCAGTACAAAAAGAGACAAGCACTTGGCCCAAGTGCTGGTGAGCCTGGGAGGGAGGGGAAGGAGGAAAAGAGGCAATGCGTCCCTTCTCTCACTACCATTGGTCTCCCGCTTGATTTTGTCACAGCTCCCAGCCGGCTGCTCAGTTCCCTGGAGACAGAAAACACCCATGTTCATTTTCATTCTCTCTCTCCCTCACACACACACACACACACACACACACATATCCAGATACCTCCCCAGGCAACGCCCCTTCCGGGCCACCCCTCCCAGAAGCACCAAGAGAAGGAAGTTCCAAATTGTAAGCAGTAGTAAGCCAGTGATCCCCAAAATTCAAGGCAGGGAAGGTCATAGAGGGTTCACGGTAATGTGTAGATCACCAGGCTCACCCTCTGAGGCCGCACTGTTAAAGCTCTAGAGTGGGGTCCACACATCTGTATGCTTAACCAAACCCAGGTGATTCTGATAGAAGGGATCTCTGTGACCTCGGTTTAGGCCAACATTTCTCTAGATGCTGCTTCAGAAACACCATCCATAAAAGGGAAATGATAAACTAGACTCCATCAAAATTTAAAATGTCTGTTCCTCAAAAGTCACCGTGAAGAGAGTAAAAAGCAAGCCACATGCTGGAAAAAATACTAGCAAAACACATATCTGACCAAGGACATGCATCCAGAACAAATAAAGAACCACCAAAACTTAGTAAGATAATAAACAACCCATTATATTTAATGTGCAAAAAAAGTGAATAGACGTTTCATCAAGGAAAAATAGGAGGATGGCAAATAAGCACAGAAGAAGATGCTTAGCGTGGGGAGGGCTGGGGTGGTGGGGAGGGGTGGGGGGAAAGGCAGGAAACTGTTCTTGAACAACAATAAAAAATGTTGGAAAAAAGATGCTTAGCACCATTAATCACAGACCTATGAAATAAAACCACAATGAGACGTGATGGCACACCTGTACGAACGTATAAAAGTAAAAACCATATGGAATGTTGACAAGGACGTGGAGGAACGAGAACCCTCAACCACTCTGGAAGAGCATAGCAGCTTCTTATTTAGTTAAATATACACTTAATATATACAACGGAAATCCTACTCCTGGGTATTACCCAGGAAAGACAGAAACTCATTCATGCAAAAACCTGTATGTGGATATCTATAGGCTTTATTTATAATCTTAAAAAACCGGAAACAGCCCTGGCTGGTGTGGCTCAGTGGATTGAGCACCGGCCTGAGAACCAAAGGGTCACTGGTTCGATTCCCAGACAGGGCACACGCCTGGGTTGCAGGCCAGGTCCCTGGTGTGGGGCACAGGAGAGGCAACCACACATTGATGTTTCTCTCCCTCTCTTTCTCTCTCACTCCCTCTCTCTCTAAAAATAAGTAAATAAAATCTTTTAAAAAAACTGGAAGCAATCCAAGGGTCCTTCAACAAACGACTGGATAAACAACCATGGCACATCCGCACCATGTAATAATACTCCTTAGTAACAGAAAGGAATGGGCTCCTGATTCACATAAAAACATGGATGAATCTCAAGTACTTCAAGCTAAAATGAGAGAAGCCAGACTCTAGAGGTTGTACACTGTATGATTCCGTCTGCATGACATTCCAGAAAAGGCAAAGCCACAGGGGTAGGAAAGTGGTCAGTGGCTCTCAGACCCAGGGGCCCGGGGAAGGCATAGGGGGGTCTGGGGGGCAATGGAAAAGGTTCTGGATCTGTGGTTGTGGTGACCACGTAGTGGTATGTGTTTATCAAAGCTCATAGAATTATACACTGAAAAGGGTAGATTTCATTTATGTAAATTACGCCTTGCTAAAATAAATAACAAATCCCAGTTGAGGGACATTCTACAAAATACCTGACCAGTGCATCCCCAAACTGTCAAGACAGGCCATCAGAAACAAGGAAAGTCTGAGACACTGTCACAGTTCAGAGGAGTCTGAAGAGCCATGACAAGTAAATGGGATGTGACAATCCTTAAATCAAAGAGGGCTTTGGGTTCCACACCAAGGAGACCTGAATGCAGCTCAGACTTCAGTGTATCATTCAGTGTATCATAACAACAGTGTATCATTATCGGTTCATTATTACAAAGATGTGCCAAACTGATGCAAAATGTTAATGACAATGAAGCCGTGTGTGGGGCAAATGGGGACTCTCTGCACTGCACAACTCTTCTACAAGTCCGATACTGTGCTTAAAATAAAAACATAATTTAAAACCTAAGTAAAGAAATAAATTAGGCATGGATCCTGGGGGTGAGGGGCTCATTAAAATGCAGACCGCCATGCCCCACCCTCAGAGATTCTGTTTTCAGAGCTCTGGAGTATAGCCCACAAATATGCCCATGGCCCTGACGCAGGCAGGACCCACCCTCCAGGAAGTCCTGTAGAAGAGGGACTGACAGGGGACATCTGCCCTATGAGGGGCTGTCTCCGCCTTCTCAGTACCACCTAAGACATCACCCAAGTGACCAGGCAGATATCAGCCTCTGATTATTTCCCACCTTTTCTAGGAACAGGGTAGGCCGACTACGGTTCCAAGAAGGCCTGAGAGAAGAGGCAAGTGTAAGGGTGGGAGGAGGGAGTTGCAAGTTGCTGGGATCTCCTTCCCTCACCCCTTAATGGGGGTGGCGGGGTGCCTGGGGAAAGGCAGGCTAGGCGCCAGGCACACCTCTGATGAGCTCCGGCTCCGCTTCCAAACAGCTGTGTTACCAACAAATCACTCTCACCCTCAGCCTTAGCTCCAGCACCAGCACCTATAAAACAGGGCAACTCCCAAAGCAACACATCCTAGGAGACCAGCTGCATACTCTCAGGCTACAAAACACCTAGAAACAGTGGAGAAAAAATGCCCCATGCATTAGCTTCTCCATCTGTAAAATGAGGATGTTAATATTACCTGAGTCACGGGGTTGTTGTGAAGATTGAGTCCAAACCCGCAAAGTGCTTACAATGATCAGAGAAAATGCAGCGTACAGCACAGAAAGAGAAAGGAAATACACAAGAGTGATGGAGGCAATGCATGTGAAAGCCCAAGAGCAATTCTAGACAAAAGAGGCTTTTGTCTAGAATTTTCTAGAAATTAACACAGACATGAATCCTCAGAGTCAGAAAGTGCAAAAAACAATAGAAAAAACGGAATGAGACATCAAACATCTGAGCCCGTCGTGACCCTGACACACAGCAGGCCCAGATAAATGCCGGGTCCTTTCCTCCCCAGCCCACAGCGGTCTCCTTCCCATCTCTCAGCTGCCTCTACCCCAGCTGGCCGTGCCCGCCCTGCCTGCACCCTCCCAGGCCTTTCCAACTCCTGCTCCTCTGTACCCCACAAAGCACACAGCAGACCTGGGAGCCCCTCACCTGGAGATGAGTGGGGCGCAGAGTGGCCTGGCCTAATGGTCCACGGGACACACATGCTGTTATAGGAGGCCAGGGAGGGAAGGGTAAGGTCAATCAGACCCCTCAGGGGTACGAGGACTGAGGGAAGCCCAGATGGGCGTGAACCTTTACAAAGAGAAAGAGCTAACATGGGGGGACAAGATGTGGACAGAGAAGAGAGCCAGGTTCAGGGAACGTGCAGAGTCCCCAACTCTTTGACAGCTGGTATGATGAGGCTCAGGAGGGGGGAGGGCCTAGAGAAGGGGAGAGGGGCTAGAGGAAAGCAGCTTCCGCTCAAGTTCAGGGGCATCCCGGGGGGCCAGGTGGAAAGGAGCCCACTGTTCAGACGGTGAAGAGGCCGGAAGCGGTGACTAGGGCTGGGATCCAAAGCTCAGGTTACAGGAGGAGCAAGCCTGGCGGGGGAGGCACACCCACCAGCGCTGAGGGAGCACTAGTGACTCGCACCAGGGTGACCTGCCTGAGTAAGGTGAGAACCAGCCTGTAACTGAGCTCTTCCCAGCCCAGTCTCTACAGGCTCACCCCCTCTGCAGCGAGACACCTGTGGCCGCTCCACTGCCACCCACCGGGCCCGTGGCCCAGGCCTGCGCACAGGGAGGCCTCGAGGGGAGCCCATTCCACTCCTGGGGCCAAGGGCTTGGAGAAGGCCCTGCCCCTGTCACTCTCGTCTGTTAGGAAGAAAGTGTGTTTTACTTCCTTCCACATCCTGTAGTGGCAGGCAGTCCTTTCCCTAAAACTTATTCTTCTCTACACTGAAACACCCATCCAAAAGAACCTATGCACCCCAATGTTCATAGCAGCACAATTTACAATAGCTAAGTGCTGGAAGCCACCTAGGTGCCCATCAGTAAATGAATGGATCAAAAAACTGTGGTACATTTACACAATGGAATTCTATGCAGCTGAAAGAAAGAAGGAACTCATACCCTTTGCAACAGCATGGATGGAGTTGGAAAGCATTATGCTAAGCGAAATAAGCCAGGCAGTGAAAGACAAATACCATATGATCTCACCTTTAACAGGAACCTAAACAACAAAACAAAGAAGCAAGTGAAATATAACAAAAGACA
>JAPYXV010005641.1:0-10380 GCA_028533065.1 Trachops cirrhosus | reverse complement strand
ACAACCACACCTAAACAAAAGCAAACTAAACAAACAACTAGAACAGGAACAGAACCACAGAAATGGAGATCACATGGAGGGTTAGCAACAGGGGAGTTGGAGGAGGAGAGGGGGGGAAAGGTATAGAGAATAAGTAGCATAGATGGTAGATAGAAAATAGACAGGGGGAGGGCAAGAATAGCAGGGGAAATGTAGAAGCTAAACAACCTATGACACATGGACATGAACTAAAGTGGGGGAATATGGGTGGGAGGGGGTGTGCAGGGTGGAGGGGAATGAAGGGGGGAAATGGGACAACTGTAATAGCATAATCAATAAAATATATTTAAAAAATTATCATTACAAATTGTGACCTAGGAATGCAGGACAGGGTCTAGTTCATGCTAGATAGTGATCACATAGGAAGTAAAGAGATTAGTGAATTAAACTAAAAATGCAAACTTAAATAGAAATATGAACACTAAAATGGGTGTAAACACCATGAGTACAGTATTTAAGAACACTTGTCTTCCCTCTGGTATATAATTCGTATTTCACCAATTGATTTTTTTGCTGTTTTCTGGGATGCTACATTAGTGTGTTTGCACATGTTGATAGAGTCATTGACACCGTTGTCTGATCAGTGATGCCAAACTTGTGCTGGCTTCAGCTACTTCCATCTCTAGACTACTTTAAATCTTTTCAATTTTCTTTCTCACATTAGTTTCCAACCTCAAATGGTCAGTATTTAATTTCTTTTCTAAATGCTAAGTCACCCACACTTAAAACCTAACATAGGAGAATTAAAAATCTTTGGTTCATGAAGGCAACCATTTTGCAGATATCTTTTTTAAAATTGTATTTTATTGATTATGCTAGTACAGTTGCCCCAAGTTTTTCCCCTTGCCTCCTCCACTCAGCAATCCCCCCCTCAGGCAATCTCCCATC
This sequence comes from Trachops cirrhosus, assembly GCA_028533065.1. Lineage (NCBI taxonomy): Eukaryota > Metazoa > Chordata > Mammalia > Chiroptera > Phyllostomidae > Trachops > Trachops cirrhosus. The sequence goes on along the minus strand of JAPYXV010005641.1, from coordinate 9,453 downwards.
ATTGTTCAGGTCCATGGGTCATGCATATAGGTTCTTTGGCTACTCCATTTCATATACTGTACTTTATATCCTCATGGCTATTCTGTAACTTCCTATTTGTACCTCTTAATCCCTTTACCTCTTCACCCATTCCCTTACACCCACCTCCCATCTGACAACCATCAAAACATTCTTTGTATTCATGGTTTTGTCTCTGTTCTTATTTGCTTAGTTTGTTTCTTAAATTCAATTGTTGATAGATATGTATTTATTGCCATTTTATTTTTCCTAATTTTGACCTTTTTCTTAACAGTTTTCTTTAACATTTTCTATAATAATAGTTTGGTGATGATGAACTCCTTCAGTTTTTTCTTGTCTGGGAATCACTTTATCTGCCTTTTGATTCTAAATAATATCTTTGCTGGGTAGATCAATCTTGGCTCTTGATCCCTGCTCTTCGTGATTTTAAATATTTCTTGCCAATTCCTTCTAGCCTGCAAAGTTTCTTTTGAGAAATCAGCTGACAGTCTTATGGGAACTCCCTTGTAGGGAACTAATGCTTTTATCTTGCTGCTTTTAAGATTCTCTTTTTATCTTTAACCTTTGGCATTTTAGTTATAATGTGTCTTAGAGTGGGCCTCATTGCATCCATCTTGTTTGGGACACTCTGTCTTTCCTGGATGTGCATGTCTATTTCCTTCACCAAATGAGGAAAGTTTTCTTTCATTATTCTTTCTAAAAAATAGATCACGTCTTGCCTTTGCTGGTGTGGATCAGTGGATTGAGTACCAGCTAGTGAACCAAAAGGTCACAGGTTCAATTCCCAGTCAGAGAACATGCCTGGGTTGCAGGCTTGGTTATCCAGTTGGGGACATGCGAGAGGCAACCAATTGATGTATCTTTTGCACATTGATCTTGCTCTCCCTCTCTTTGTACCTCCCTTCCCCTCTGTCTAAGAAGTAAATAAATAAAATCTTAAAAAAAAAAAGAAGTGTAGAAATAGACCTCCTCTTGTTCTTTCTCTTCTTTTGGCACTCCTATGATGCAAATGTTGGAATGCTTGAAGTTGTCCAAGAGGCTGCTTACACCATCCTCATTTTTTGGATTCTTTTTCTTCTTGTTGATCTGATCAGTTGATTTTTGCGTTCTTATGTTGCAAAACATTGATCTGATTCTTGGCTTCATCATCCAATCTACTGTTGTTTTCCTATTAATTGTTCTTTATTTCAATTAGCGTATCCTTTGTTTCTGATTGGATTTTCTTTATGCTGTTGAGGTCCTCACTAAGTTCCTTGAGTATCCTTATAACCAGTGTTTTGAACTCTGCATCTGATAAATTCCTTACATCTTTGTAAGCAATTGCTTACATTTTGCTTAGTTCTCTTTCTGGATTTTCAATCTGTTCTTTCATCTGGACCATGTTTTATTGTCTCCTCATTTTGGCAGCCTTCCTGTGTTTGTTTCTAAGTATTAGGTAGAGCTGCAATGACTCCTGATCTTGGTATCATGCCCTAATGTAGTAGGTGTCCTGTAGGGTCCAGTGGCACAATCTCCTCTATCACCCAAGCTGGGCACTTGAAGTAAACCCATTGTCAGGAATGAGTAAACCCTCCTCTTGTAGTTGAGCCTTGATTATTTTTGGCAGGTTAATGGGACAGATTCACCCAGGTCAGTCAGCTGCAAGGACTGGCTGTGATCACTGACTACCAATCTCTGCCCTCCGTGGAGCATCAGCTTTGCAGGGGCTGGGTACAGGGGCAGGGTGTTGATGCTCCAACATGGTCTGTAGCTGTCCACAGTGTGCACAGTCTCTAGAGTTTCCCATGTGGTGTAGACCAAGTTCAGCCCCTACCTGTGTTTTGCCTGGAGCCACCCTTCCTGAGCTATTAAGCGATCACTGCTACTTGTGCTGGACTAGGAGATTTCAAGGAGAAACAAAGCTGTGAATATAGACTGACTACTGCTAGTGCTAGGCCTCAGGCCACTTAGCAAGAGGTACAGGGGCTTGGGGGCTCACTGATGCTGGCTGTTGCTTATTTGAGAGGATTTAGGAAGTTGTGAAGAATATGCCAAAACCAACCATTAATATGGAAAAGTCAGTTAACAGCTTGGGTGGGCCCATAGGTTGGGTAGGACAGAGTCTCAGGGGATTTCCAGGGCAGGGCAAACAGTGTTAACCAGGTTGGTGGCGTCTCAGATATCACACCCATCTGCTGGCTCTGTGGCTCTGTGGGGGAGGGCTCAGGAAAAGGACAGTGGTCACTGTCCACCTTTCTGTCTGGGAGAAAGCTGTCCCCCAGCTATTGCCTTGATTATAGACACTTCACTTTCTTCCCATATGCCATCAGTGCTTTTCAAGCTGCTACCCTGGTGCTAGAGCTAAGAGGGAGTGTATCTAAATAAGTCCATGTGTGGGTTCTTTAAGAGGAACTCCTTGGAACTCCAGAAGTTTCTTCCACCAACTCAATCCCCACTGTTTTTTGCAACCAGAAGTTATGGGGACTTACCTTCCTAATACTGGAACACTAGGCTTGTGGGGGGTAGCCTTGGGACTGGGTCTCTTGGATCCTGAGATATCCCTCCTGAATTTTTATCCACCACACATCGATGTGGGATCAGCCTGTTCTGCATTTCTGCCCCTCCTACAAGTCTGGATGGATGTGGTTTCCTTTATTCTGTAGTTGTCATACTTCCATTCAACTCAATTTCTGATGGTTCTGATTGATGGTTGTTCTATAGTCTAGTTGTAATTTTGATGTGGTTGCATGAGGAGGTGAGCTGTGTTTACCTATGCTGCCATTTTAATTGGAAGTCCAAATAGTTATTTAAACATTTCTCTGCTCCTCCTCCTATATTCATCAGCTGTACAGAAGACATTCTAAAACCCATTTTGCAGAAATCTTTATGAATGAAAACCAGGGGTCAGAGAAGGGAAGAGGATTGCACTTATCAATAAAATGCCTAAGATAGAGTTGGCATTAGAAGAGGTGTCACCTGTTTCATAGGACATCCAAACTCCCATTCACCTTAGGATGATATTGTCTTGGTCATTCTCTTTCTCCCCTCTTTAAACCCTGAGACTCATCCTCATCCTTCCAGACTCTACTTAGTTTCCTAAAAGATGACACCTGTGATACTTTACCCAGTCTCCTCAGTTACTGAGTTTTGGTTGTTTTCAGAATGGGAATTGCCCATAGGAGGTGGGAGAGTAGGAGAGGTGATAGGGAAAAGTGCACTTCTCACTCCTTCTCTGGGCCACAGTTGTGGGCAGTTACTGTGACCCTCCATAACTATAGGGCAACAGGGCCTCTGGCATCTGTCTCTGGACCTCCTGTTCCACCTGATCTCTAGGAACTCTGTTTTCTCTCTGTGCCTTTTCAAGACTAGGCCATTCTCAGCAGCTGTTCTTGTTCCTTTAAACTTATACGTTTGTTAATAGGTCCTTCTTTAATATGTCTTCAAACATCTGAGTTGTAGACTCTTTTCTACCAAGAAACAAAAATAAGCACTAGATAAAATGGCCAGTTAAAAATTGGGAAGTCATTTTGATTCAGGTTTAAAATCCAAATTCAAATGTTTAACTAGTCAATTTTTGGATCTCAAATCATGTGCAATTTTATTCATACATTTTCTGCAGGAAGTTAAAATTGAAATTAAAACTCCTACTTCTCTTAACTCTGTTGTGATGCAGAATATAAGAAAAGGAATTAAATGTTTTTAAATTACTTTTTTGAATTAAAAAATTGCATATTTAAAATTATTGTTATTTCTTTTGAGATAATGAAGTACTTCTGGTAAACTGTAGCTTATTCCCTTTCCCTTTAAGTGGCAGTGGGGTTGTTGAAAGATTTCTGTGTGATGATGCAATGTTCAAATTAAGTGTAGATTGGGGTTCTGAACCTGCTGAGATGAATGTGCTGAAAACATGAACAGACCAATCACAACAAACTGAAATGATGGTCATTAAATTGGTTAGCACTTGTTTATTTTGTAGACAAACAATTTGACTTTTTCTCAGCCTGAATTGAAACAAATGGCTTTAGTGTTGTCAAGATCAGATGATTTATTCGGAGTTTAACTTTCAAGCAAGTCAATTATTGGGCTCCATTAAAGTTAGAATAAAAATGACATTAAAATAAACTTTGTCATTGCTACTTGCTTTTCCTCTGGAATTTTGTAGCATAATGAGCCACACTATATTCTCTATTTTTAGTATTATCTCCAAGTCCAAAACAAATTTTGTCAGTTTATACAACTACTTTCCATCTTTAAAGATATCCATCAAAACATTGTGATTTGTCTGGACTATGTGTTTACAGACTGTAGCCTTTTATGCCTCACAGACACACTGAGTTCTGTCATATCTACATACCTATAAATTTTTGGCAGAATAATTCAGTCCATTATATGTCAACATTATTAAATTTAAAGCATATTTTTTCCATATAGCCCTTCTTTTTCAAATACAAATACTCTATAAAGCCATAATTTTATGTAGTACTTTATTAAATTTAAAAAGGTAAATATGAAAAGACATGGTCCCATTTATGATTAGCATATTTTACAATGGGGAAATTAAGAAGTATGCCTCCAAAATGTATACCATTGCAACTTAGTAATGGAAGTACAAATAAAATGCCTTGAGAATGCAGAAGAAATGGATTATTAACATTATTTTTTACACTAATAAAGTTGCTTTACTTGTAAGGCTACTATATCAGGTGAGTAGGCTTAAAATTCTTTGAGGACAGAAGCCAGGTATTTGTATCTCTTTAGGGGCAAAGCACTACTTCTTGAAAGGAAAGTCATATTCTGGTGTGAGACAAATCAAAATAGCATAACTCTTCTTGATCAAATGTTCTGAGAAGAAACTAAATTTAGAGTAGAGATTGTAAAAACTATAAGCATGTAAATTGAACTCAGTTTCTCCACTTCCAAAATCCCCAAACAACCCCAGAATGCCAAGACTATGAGAATCTTTTCATTTCCCTGACAATCACTATCTTTTGTCACCAATTCCCAAGGCCTAGAAGAATAGAGAGTAGTTAGTCACACCAAAGCCACTGGTGGGCACCACAGTGAAATTCTAAGAGGACCTCGAATTCACTTCATCTGCAATGAATTTTGGACCCACTTGACTTTTGTTGTATATCTGATGACAAACTATACTTCACCCTTTCTTGAAAGTGTGCATCCCACTTGGTATGGTTCTAGTTTGTACTCCACCCAGACTGGCTTTCAGATCCTTTGGACTTCTCTAATTCATAGATTGCCACAATAGCTGAGATAGGTTGAGTGTTTTGTATATGCTGGGCTGTTTGGACAGCATTAGCTCATGGTTTTCCCTTCTCACAAAACTGGAAAATTCCAAATTTTGAATCACTTCCAATATTTGTCTTTTCCACATCTGCATTCAGCCTGCTTATCACTGTTGGACATTTAACACAATGGTGCAATTTGTTGTCACTGCCAGAAAAATCCAACTCTTCCATGGCAAGTGTTTTAAATATCTTCTCTTTTCAAACAAACTATTATTCTTTGGATTCTCAGAAAAAAAACATTGAATTCCTTTCAACTTTTTAAATCAAATGGAAGTGGTCTCAACATTTCATCGTAAGAGTATAAAAATACTGGTCTCTGCACTCTCCTTTCTCCCTTCCCTCCTGCTCCAGTGGAGAAGGAACTCATTCTCCCATGCAGAGCCAGCCCTTCCAGCTACACAGCAAGGCTTGTGGGCCTTCCCACTCTCTTTCATGTCATCCCTTCTCATTTTACTGTCACTCAAGTACCCTGCATACTCTCCTCTATCCTCATCACACAATTTAAATTGTCTTTCTGGGTCTGTTCTCATGACTCATACAGCTTTCAGTTAATCATCTGCTTCTTGTCTCTCCTTCAAAGTCATAGTTCTCAAATAGTTTTATACACTCGTTATCTACTCTTTTCTCCTATGACATAAATCTTTGACCTCAAACACTACTACCTTCTCCAAGATTACCATTAGTTTTACTATCTCTATATTCAATATGTAATTATTTTTCTTACTTTTAAATTTATAATATATTAATTACTCAAGTAATACATGTGAAAAGTAATGCATTTGTTCAAGATTAATTTCCTGCAGATTAGTTTTTTTTTAAGATTTTATTTACTTATTTTTAGGTAGAGGGGAAGGGAGGGTGAAAAAGAGGGAGAGAAACATCAATGTGTGGTTGCCTCTCATGTGGCCCCTACTGGAGGCCTGGCCCACAATCCAGGCATGTGTCCTGACTGGGAATCAAACCAGCAACCCTTTGGTTCACAGGCCAGCACTCAATCCACTGAGCCATACCAGCCAGTGCTAGATTAGTTTCAAGAAAAGAATATGATCATGTACAAAAACTGTAGAAACTAGTTACATTTCAGTGTTTAAGGGAATCAAACTTGATTGACATCCAGGTTTATACTCTAGCTTTGTAATCATGCCAGGGAAGGAGCTATTGCTTCCCTAAGTGGGAATACTGGTATGCAAATTATGCAACTAGTTTGCTCTATCATTAGCTGCAACAGGGAGGTTTAGACCCTACACCTTTATCAGAAGGGACCAGTGTACCACAAACTGCAATCAGCTTCTAAACTAACACTGGAATGAAGAATCTGCAAGATTGTATTTCTATTATATCTTAGCCCTTCAGTGATCAGGTCCAGTGCTGGGGTTTTCTTAATCCTGAAACTAACAAGTCACACAACCCCCATCAGGGTGCCTCACCTGGAGTGTGATCGATACCATTCATGGAGCTATGTTGTGTAAGAATAAATGGAAATTGGGGACCTCTTTACCTGCTACTCACCTGGTCTCAGTAGTTTTCTGTACTGAATGATGCTCTATCAGGTGGGGAGAATGTGATTCTTAGTATTTGCCTTTGTTTACAAGACTATTTATAGGCATTTTTCTTTTGAAATTTATATAATAAAAATGTAAATTTCTTTTCCTGCCTTCCTAGGTTCCAACTCATTGCTCCAGGAATAACTGATATTAACTTATTGACTAATTAGTGTGGGGATATATACATATATACACACACACACACATATATATATATACACATATATATCCAAATATAATAAATATATAGGGACAAAGAGATAGAGATTAGAAGAGAAATAGATGTAAATATTTATTGAAAAATAAATAAACCTCTTTATATTTATTTTTCTGCAACTTTTTTACATGACAGCATAATTTGGAGATTTTTCCCTGCCAGTGTTTATAGGTCTGCCTACTTCTTTCTCTCAGAAGCTCATTATCTGTATTTGTCAGATAGACAAACCATAATCAGATTAGCTATTCCCATATTAATGATATTTCAGTGCATTCCTTTTTATCACTATTATAAATAAAGCTGTAATGGACATCCTTAAAATTCTTCTTTATGAGAATTTGTGACTCTTTTGCTAAGGTGTATGTGTAGTAAGGAATGATTATGTTACTTAATAATGAGGTTTTCTGATGGTTAATCTGTTACGAACATGGAATAACACTGTGGAATAGCATATGATAGTGAAGATCTATTATACTCACAGTCTTAGCAGAGGCAGGCACAGCTTGCCACTCAGGGGGCCATGTGGAAAGTGCTGCACGGAAGGGGGTTCAACCAAGCAGGTGGAGAGCCAAGAGAGAGAATGACTCCTGGGCAAAGTTCAGGGCAGAGTACACAGCAAAAGCCATGAGGAGATTTCATTGGTGTGTTTGAATGTCATTCAGTCAGGGGAGCGCAAAAAGGGGAGCTGGGCAGGACCATCCTTATCATACCAGTGCATCTAGTTGCCTAGATGGGGTGCTTACACTCTGTGTCAGAAGATACTGAGAACTGGAAAACTATGAAGTATAGATGTGTAATACTACATAGAAGAATGTAAACTCCATGGTGGCAGATACCTTTAATGTTTTATTAACTGCTATATCCTCAGTGCCTAGAACAGTGTCCTGTACCTAGTAACTAGATGCTTAAGAAATAGCTGTTAAATGAAGGACTATCTATACATTGATTTGTACATTTAAAATTTTTATGCATGTGGGTCAATGGCCTTTCAAAAGGCTCTTCTAATCTGGGTTTACCAACTCTTTATGAAAAATATTGTTTTCTCACACTCACTAATACTAGATATTATAACTATATGTATATTTTTAGTTTTGCTGATCTAATGGGAAAAAACAAAAAGCTCTATTATTTAAAATAATCTTGCTAATTAATGAAGTGATTCACAGGTTTTTACAATATATTTGATCATTATATTTTTCAATAAATTTTCTATTTTTTGTTGTCTTTACAGATTTATAGAAATTCACTACAAAATTATATAAAATTTCAATACATAATACATTTATTTGTCTAAACTTTTAATGCTGTCTTTTAGTATATAAAAATTTAAAATATTAAATAAAATTCTTTAGTGTTCCTTTTTGTAGTTTCTGGGAGTTTTTAAAAAGATTTTTACTTATTTATTTTTAGGAGGGAAGTAGGGAGAATGAGAGGGAGAGAAACATTATTGTGTGGTTGCCTCTCACACACCCCCTACTGGGGACCTGGCCCACAACCCATGTGCCCTGACTGGGCATCAAACTAGTGACCCTTTGCTTCACAGGCTGGCACTCAATCTACTGAGCCACACCAGCCAGGGTAGTTTCTGTTTTTTCTGTTACTTAAAAAGGCTTTATGTACTACTCAGATTATATAAGAATTTTCCCCCAAAATTTTATTTCAACAGTTTATTTGTTATCAAAATATACTCATTTCTTAAAGAGTTGGGCTAAAGCCTTTAATTATAGTTAGTAAACATTATTTATATTTGTAATTGTAAGTATGTATTTCTTTATACATTTTGAAGATTTTTTGGTTTAGGAACTTTTCTTTTTTCTTGTGGGGACTTTTTAGAAGTAACAATCCAAAAATTGACATTAGTTCCCATGTTAAGTTTATCAAGTTATAATTCCAATTTCAATTCAAGTTTTGTTTAATTTTTTCTGGTATTCTAGAGAATATACTGAGTGCCTTATATTAATAGGTTTTTTGATATGAAGGAAGCCAACCCATTCCTGCTGTATGACACAGTTGCAGAGGGAGCCGCATGTCCACACAGCAGACTGGGCAGGGAAAGCACCTGAATCTCCCTTGTGTTGTTTCTCTTTTGCTTGCCTGTGCTTGGCATCATTTTTATTGCTATACATACTGGAGCAGATGGTGAGAATGAGAATTGCTTGAGAATTATGGGGATAACGTAAGTGACTACATTACCACTCCAAATCCCCCTTGTACCCCAGACTTGATCAGGAGTTTCCTAGAAAGGGAGTTATTTCATGATAGGACAATTATGCCCACCAAATAGCCAGTCCTGACTAGAACTTCCCCAAATAGATTAGGCAGGCCAAGATCCCCTAGAAAGGGCAGGAGAAAGAAGAGAGCTAAATATTCAGTTTTATATAGATTTCCTTGG
>JAPYXV010005640.1:0-10380 GCA_028533065.1 Trachops cirrhosus | reverse complement strand
TAAGAATAGTATAGGAAATGGAGAAGCCAAAGAACTTATATATATATGACCCATGGACACAAACTAAGCGGGGGGGGGGCAATATTGGAGGGTAGGCGGTACAGGGCAGAGGGGAATAAAGGGGAGAAAAAAACTGGGACAATTGTAATAGCATAATCAATCAAATATACTTTAAAATGTTACAATAATTAATAAATAATAAAAGAATAAACTCTGTGTTTCATGTAAAAAAAAAGTCAGCTAGTGTTATCCCAGCTCTTATGCCCTGTGACGTCCACGTGAGTGTTTTTGCAGTACATTCCAACTGAATGGGGCTGTCTTCGAGTGACAAAACTTAGTGTCTTCCCAGCACCCAACATAGCGCTCGCTACTCCTTCATCAAACATTTCCCAGATAAATGACTCATGGGCCAGGGTGGGTAGAATGGGTCTCGCCCCTGCCTCCTCAGGGAGTGTCCCCGCCCAAAGACCAGCGAAGTGGGGGCGCGGGGAATGTCAGCCGCTGGCATGACACGACACAGCCTGGGCATCTCACCCACTGCTCTCCAAACACCCTAATCCAGCTGGTCCTGTTTGCTCACCCTGTGGGGCGAGCTTAGAGAAACAGGACATGCCAGGACCACAATAACAGGGCGGAAGGGCCCGAGGCTGAAAGTGCACCTGTTGTGTGCACAGTGCTGGGCCAGTAGCACCATCCGAGCCTGGGACCGGGAGGGGCTGGAGCAGCCCTGCAGTGGGGCGCACCCAGTGAGGGATGGCTCTGGCCGGGCCTCCGCCCGTGTTCCAGCCTCGTTTGCCACCCACTCGCCATCTTGTTTTTTTGTAGTCCCACTGTCCACAGCTTCCCGTGTTCATTACGCTGTGTCTCCCCTCTGCGCCTTTGCTCGTGTGTGTTTGTCTGCTGTGCTCTTCACGCCTGTCTTCATCTCGGGGTGTACTCATCCTTCAGGACTATGTGCAACTGTTACCTTCTCTAGGAAGACTCCCCTAAGCCATTAGATTGGGCCTCCCCTTCTGCTGCTTCAGCATCCTAGCGTAGCTCTAGCTCATCAAATTATACTGACTTTATGTGCTCTTAGCCCGCATTCGTTAAGCTAGTCCAAAGAAAAGGTGCTGATGGGCGCCAACCATAAAGCTCTTTCTGCCTTTCTTGGTTCCGTTGATGACTGCGCCTCCCAGGGTAGAAACCTTGGCATTCTTTTTAATTCCCCCTTCTCCACGTATCTATCTACATCCAATATGAAAACAAGTCTTTTCTCCTGCCACGACGCCGTGTATTAAGGATTATTACACGCCAGGCTAGGTGTAAGTCTCTGACGTGCACAATTTTATACTATGAAAAGGGTTCTATTATCCAAATTTTACAGATGGGGACACAAGCTTAAAAAGGTTCTTCTCGAAGGTGAGAATCTGGGATTTAGTCTTGCAGCTGAAAGGGAAGGACAGGGGAGGTGAGCTAAGCCTGCCTGCCGACAGTCTGCACAGTTAACTGTTATGCTGCCTGTTTTCTTTCAGGGTAGTTCTCCTTTTTCTGAATTCTCCTTTCATCCTCTTTGATTTGACCCTCAATTCATTGGTTCTTCAGCTTCAATAACTTCCTTAAAGATCTCTAAATAGATTTCCGGCCAAGATGGAGGTGTAGGTAGATACACTTTGCCTCCTCACACAAAGGACACCACCTCCTTATCAAAAGGACAACAGCGAATTTAAAAACAAAAAAATAACCAGAACCGTCAGAAAACTGAACTGTATGGAAGTCTGACAACCAAAGAGTTAAGGAAGAAACATCCATCCAGACCAGTAGGAGGTGTGGAGATGGGCAGCCAGGTAGCAAGGTGGCGGCTGGCCAACGGGGCGGTCCCACATGTGTGTGCGGGTAAACTGGGAGCAAGACAGACCAAGCAACCCAGGGTTCCAGTGTGGGGAAATACAGCCTCAAAATCTCTGACTGTTAAACCCTGTGGCGGTTGTGCGGGCGGGAGAAACTCCCAGCCTCCCAGGAGAGGTCGTTGGAGAGAACCACAGGGTCCTAGAATGTACACAAAACCACCCACCTGGGAATCAGCACCAGAAAGGCCCAATTGGATTGTGGGTAGTGAGGGAAATGACAGAAAGCCAGCCAAGAGCTGAGCAAGCAGCACTGTTCCCTCTAGGGCCCCTCCCCCCAACACAGTGCCACAGCACAGCAACCTGGGTTGCTCCACCCTGGTGAACATCTAAGGCTCCACCCCTTACAGGTGCTCCGAGACAAAAAAATATGGCCCAAATGAAAGAACAGATCAAAGCTCCAAAAATAGAACTAAGCAATGAAGAGACAGCCAACTTATCAGATGCACAGTTCAAAATACTGGTAATCAGGATGCTCACAGAATGGTAGAGTATGGTCGTGAAATGGAGGAAGAAGTGAAGGCTATGCAAAGTGAAATAAAGGAAAACGCACAGGGAACCAACAGTAAAGGGAAGGAAACCAGGAGTCAAATCAACAGTTTGGACCAGATGGAAGAAATAAACATACAACCAGAACAGACTGAAGAAACAAGAATTCAAAGAAATGAGGAGAGGCTTAGGAACCTCCAGGACAACTTTAAATGTTCCAACATCTGAATTATAGGGGTGCCAAAAGGAGAAGAGGAAGAGCAAGAAATTGAAAATGTATTTGAAAAAGTAATGAAGGAGAACTCCCCTGATCTGGCAAAGGAAACAGACTCCCAGGAAGTTCAGGAAGCTCAGAGAGTCCCTGAAAAGTTGGACCCAAGGAAGCACACACCAAGGCACATCATAATTACATTATCCAAGCTGAAAGATAAGGAGAGAATCTTAAAAGCAGCAAGAGATAAGGAGACAGTTATCTACAATGGAGTTCCCATAAGACTATCAGCTGATTTCTCAAAAGAAGACTTATAAGCAAGAAGGGGCTGGAAAGAAGTATTCCAGTCTTGAAAGGCAAGGACCTAGGTCCAAGATTACACAAAACTATCATTTAGAATGGAAGGGCAGATAAAGTGCTTCCCAGATAAGGTCAAGTTAAAGGAGTTCATCATCACCAAGCCCTTATTTTATGCAATGTTAAAGGGACTTATCAAAGAAATAGAAGATCAAAAATATGAATAATAAAGCTCGGGCTGCGAACCAAAGCATCGCAGGTTCGATTCCCAGTCAGGGCACATGGCTGGGTTGCGGGCCAGGTCCCCAGTGGGGACCACATGAGAGGCAACCACACATTGATGTTTCTCTCTCTCTCCTTCTCCCTCCCTTCCCCTTTCTAAAAAAAAATATGAATAATAAAATGACAACAAACTCACACCTATCAACAACTGGACCTAAAAAACAAAAACTAAGCAAACAACTAGAACAGGAACAGAATCACAGAAATGGAGATCACATGAAGGGTTATCAGTGGGGAGGGGGAAAGAGGGGGAAAAAGGTACAGGGAATAAGAAGCATAAATGGTAGGCACAAAATAGACGGGGGGAGGTTAAGAACAGTATAGGAAATAGAGAAGCCAAAGAACTTATATGTATGACCCATGGACACGAACTAAGGCGGGGGAAAAGCTGGCGGAAGGGGGTTGCAGGGCAGAGGGGCGGGTAAAGGGGAGAAAAAATGGGACAACTGTAATAGTATAATTAATAAAAGACATTAAAAAATAAAAAGATCTCTAAACATTCTGTTCTTGTTGGCATCATGCTTTCCAAACTCAATGGGTAGTAGGTGGAAGCCTCTGTTATATTCTTCCTGCTTCCTTTAAGCGTTTTTATTGAGATATAAGTTACATTGAAGTACACATTCTTTTCTAAGAATTCTCTGAGTGCTGTGGTTATTTTAATCTGTACTTTTTTCTATTTCCTAGCTTAAAGCAAAGGCTCCCTTCCAGACAGGGACAGGGTTCTATACGGCCACCCTTGGATATCTGCAGGGCGCTGGTTCCAGGAACCCTGAGAATACTAAAATCCGCATGTGCTCGCGTCCCTCATACTAAATGGCGTAGTATGTGCATATCGCCTATGCACATCCCCCTGTTTACTTTAAATCACCTCTAGATTATTCATAATGCCTAATACAATGTGAATGCTATGCAACTGGTTGTTACTGTGTTGCTCAGGGAACGACAGGGGAAAAAGTCTGTATGCGCTCAGAACAGACACAACCATCAACCACAAAAGGCCTAACTGTGTGGTACGTATTAGCAACAACACAGCCTCCCCCCCAGTATTTTCTATCTGTGGTTGGTTGAATCCACGGATGCAGACACTGCAGATATGGAGGGCCGACGGTAGGCTTTACAATCTCCCTCAGTGCTTCCATCGAAGGGCGCTCAACCAGGATCTGGAGGGAGGCAGCCGGCCAGTCCTGCTGGATCTCTCCAATCTGCTCCGCAGGTGTCTGCATTCCCCTGCCTGCCTGTGCCCCCGGCGCACTCCCAGCGCCTGGCCCTGCACCAGGCACAGGCCGACCAGGTCCTGTAAACACGCATACTGAGTGACATTAATGAGTGTATGTGACAGAGAAAGTTCTTCCTGTGACACTGGGGGAGTTTGGTCGGATGACTGGGCTTCTAGTCTTAGCACACACCACTCTTACTAACCATGACTTTGTACAAGTCCTTCGATTAACTTCAAACATTTACTAAGTCCTACTCTGTAATGTACCAAACACTGCTGATTGCTCAGAAGGCTACAGACAGCAGTTACATAGTCTCTACTCTCAGTCTAGTGAACAGAAAAATTATTAAATAGATGTCCAGTAAAGTCAAGATTAAATGAATGATTAAACAAAGGTATAAGCAATATACTTATATAACTAAATAGCATTCACCCTGATTATGGGGATTAGAACAGATTAACTAAAGCTTTCAATTAATTTCACATAGAATTCTTGTGTGTAAACTGCACCTGCAGCAATGAATAAAATTTTTTATAAAGCCATTTTAGACAATATAACTTAAGTTAGGAGCAAGACTCAAGAGTCCGAAGATCTAAGTTCCAGCTTTACCACTTAGTTGCATGAACTTGAATACATCATTTCACTTCCTCTAAGCTTTCAAATCCTACTCTACAAATAAGAAAATAACGAGAGTATTGGTCTCTGAATAATCTGTACCTGATCCAAGAACAACCAGAGCCACTAAAAGTAAATTCACTTAAAAGGCTCTGACAGGATCTCTTGGTGCCCACGCAACATCCCAGAGCGCCCTCCTCCCTTCCCAAGAGCAGGCCATCCCCCGCCCCCCATAGCTAAGCGCTGCCGGCCTAGTCTAAGCCAGTTAAGGTAACCTCATTAGGAATGGACCGGAGAACGGCCCATTCCGGACAAAGAAACAGGATAGGAAATCTGCAGGAAACCAAGGAAGGCTTCTTCTGGATGTGACTCCTGCGTTTGTGCTGCGTGGGAAGCCATCCTGCGGGCAAAGTGGAGACCTGCAGACGGCAGAGTGGAAAGAAGCAAAAAGCCCGGGCCGCTGAAACAATACCCTCCAAAAGGCCCACCGCTGGGCTTCTAAGAAATAAGGCATTTTGCCCTGGCTGGTGTGGCTCAGTGGACTGACGGCCAGCCTGTGACCCAAAACGTCGCCGGTTCGATTCCCTGTCAGGGCACACACCTAGGTTGTGAGCCAGGTCCTCCGGTTGGGGGCGTGCGAGAGGTGACTGATCGATGTTTCTACCTATCACACATTGATGTTTCTCTCCTTCCCTTTCCCTCTCTCTAAAAACGAAAATGAAAAAAAAAAAAAAGAAAAGAAAGAAAGAAAGCATTTTAAGTCAGGGTTTCAGTTAATTGAAGCCAAAAACAACTCCATAGTAAATAGTAGGAAAAAGGATTTGAATGGAACTTTATCTTTAAAAATGAGACTAAAATTATGAAATTAATATATTTAACAAAACTTAAGTGATAATGGTAGCTATATGCCAATTCTTAGAATAATCAAAGAATGACTTAAAGTGCCAACTGCTTTTTTTCCCCCTGGTATATTTTCCCCTGCTGTCTCGCTTTTGCAATATGCAAAGGTTCCTGGGTTTTATCATGTTTTCCTAAAGCCTATTTTAATTTTTGGCTATGTAAATCCTTTGCTTTTCAAGTTCCTATCACATCTTCATCCTTTCGACTCCCCTTCTCCATGTGGTAACAGGTATAAGGGTGATGTAAGGACTTCACCAAGTCCTACAGCTCTTGGGAGATGTGCAATTTCAGTGTGCAATCAGTTTTATTTGCATTGTATTATCCAGACGTTTACCACATCTACTCATCAGCCAGAAACTATGGGAGACATGGACGGGGCTGGTAGGGATAAGCAGGAAGGAATGATTACGTAGTGACTCATTCTATAAGTGGCCAGTGTATTAGCAAGATTTTTGTGTCATGAATTGTGCTTTTCTAGCAGCCGTGTGACAATGGATACGTGTAAAGGCAAACTCAGATAACAGAGTTTACTTAGTTCAAAGGCTGTGATGAGGATTATACAAAAGAATGCCTCTCAAATTCTCAGGAGAGGAACGCATTCCAAAAGAGGGTGCAAAAGAGGTAACTACTGCTGTTTCAGTCTCCCGCTGGCTGCCCCTGTCCTCCTGCGGGGGATGGTGTACGGAACTGCTCCAGCTTCCCGATCAGGAAGAGCAAGCAGACGTACAGCACTGAACCCGATCATCTGAAGGCCCGCAAGTCCTTTTGCCACAACAGGCTGATTCAACGCAAGATGGTGGGGTGTGGAGCCGGTGGCTGACGGCACACGTGTGGTGGTCATCAGGCGCAAAAGCCAGTCACCTCCTACGCGCCAGCGAGCGGACCACCATCAACAAGAACGCCACGGCCACCCTGAGCAGCACCGGGCACGTGACCCGCAAGCACAAGGACCGCCGCCGGGATCTGGGCAGGGCCGCCATCCGCAGGGCCAGTGCCATCCCGCGCGACGGTGAAGAGGGAGCAGGCCACCCCACCAGGAGCTCAGGGGCGCCCTCCTTCCCCCGAAGCAATAAAGGTATCAGCCAACTTGCCTTAAAAAAACAAACAAACAAACAAAAAACCCAGCTATGAAACCGAACAGCAATGGAGAGAGACATCGGGATACTTCCTGGTCTGCAGAGCTTGCTAGAACATTCTGCAACCGTGTGCGGCCTTGCCTCGCTGCACCCAGAGCAAGGGTTTGGTTAAAAAAAAAAAAAAAGAAAGAAAAAGAATACTTCCTGGACTGTTTAAAGAATATCAGTCCCCAAAAAGACAAAACAAAAAAACCCACAACAGCCACCGGCAGCCGTATATAAACAACATGGGATAAGAAATCGCAAATAAAACTATAGAAGCTCCCCACTGATGACGGAGACTTCTGGTCATTCAGTGGTAACTCCCACACCACGTCTGTGACTCTGAAATACCTGCCACTTTCTATCGTGTACTGGCAGCACGGTTACGACCTCGGCAAATATTTACTGGGCACCATGTTTCAGTCACCACACGTATTTTCTTTCTTTCTTTAATTGAATTTATCAAGGTGACATCGGTTACATGTATTTTCTTATTTAATCTTCACCACAACTTCTTCCTTTTTCAGAGGAATACACTGTGTGCAAACCTTTTTAAGAAGTCTTGTCCAAGGTCAAGGGTAAAACCTTTTTTTCAGATGCCAGAGCTCTTGCCTTTGGTTCCTTTTTTTTAATCCTCACCTGAGGACATGTTTTGCATTGCCTTTTTTTTTTTTTTTTGAGTGAGAGAGAGAGAGAGAGAGAGAGAGAGAGAGAGAGGGAGGGAAAGGGAGAAAGAGAAACATCTACTCGGGAGACAAGCATGGACCAGTGGGTGGCCTCCTGTACACGCCCCCCAGACCAGGGATCAAACCCACAACCTAGACATGTGTCCTTACTGGGAATCTAACCAGCAACCTTTCAGTTATGGGAGGACACTCCAACCGACTGAGCCACACCGGCCAGGGCAGACAGCTCTCACTTTTAACCACTATGCCAGCTTTTTCTGACCTTCTGGGAATCACAGACCACCTTCCACATTGGCCATATCCACCCATGTAAAATTTGCATTATTATTTTCAAATGGTTGGCTTTAAATCAGCTCACTTTACTCTAAATAAAAGGATCTTTGTTTAGATATTAACGTAAATACTTACTCTTAAAATAATCTCCCCTGTCCGCCAGTAGTATGCATATCTGGTTGCAAGAAACGCTGAGCTCCGCTAAATTTTCTCCTAAAAACGTTTCCCCCGCCCTCCTTGCGGTCCCACATTCTACACAGTCTTGCACCAGTCAGAAAGCCTAACACCCTGTGCAAGAATATTCTTTATATAAAAAATATGAACAGTAAAAGGACAACAAACTCACAGTTATTAACAACAGAACCTAAAACAAAACAAACTAAACAAACAACTAGAACAGGAACAGAACCACAGAACTAGAGATCACATGGAGGGTTATCAACAGGGGAGTGGGAGGGGGAGAGAGGGGGAAAAGGTACAGAGAATAAGTAGCATAGACGGTAGGTAGAAAATAGACGGGGGTGGGGGGAGTTAAGAATAGTATAGGAAATGGAGAAGTCAAAGAACTTACATGCACAACCCATGGACATGAACTAAAGGAGGGGAATGCGGGTGGGAGGGGGTGTGTAGGGCGGAGGGGAATAAAGGGGGGGAAACAGTACAACTGTAATGCATAATTAATAAGATATATTAAAAAAAGAATATTCTTTGGATTTCCGGCCAAGATGGAGGCGTATGTAGACACACTGTACCTCCTCGCACAACCAAAATAAGGACAACAACAATTTAGAAACAAAATAACAACCAGAACTGACAGAAAATTGAACTATAAGGAAGTCCAACAGCCAAGGAGTTAAAGTAGACACATTCATTCAGACCTGTAGGCAGGGCAGAGTCTGGTGGCCGGGCAGAGAGGGGTCGCCAGCAAAAAAAAGCGGTGGCACCGGGCGTGCAAGACGGTAGTGGGTGGACCCTGGGCGCCGGGTGGCAACGGGCAGACCCAGTGAGGCACCACACACAAGGCGGATGACTGAAGAGGCAGTCCCACATTCACCCGCAGATAAACCAGGCGAAACTGGGGAGCAAGACAGACCGCGCAGCCCAGGGTCCCAGCACTGGGAAATAAAGCCTCAAATCACCGATTGAAAACACCTGTGGGGGTTGAGGCGCAGGGAGAGACTCCCAGCCTCACAGGAGAGTCCATTGGAGAGACCCACGGGGTCTTAGAACGTGCACAGGCCCACCCACATGGGAATCAGCACCAGAAAGGCCCAGTTTGCTTGGGGGAAGTGGTGGAAGGGACTGAAATCCAAGGGAGAGGAGCAAGCGCCATTGTTCCCTCTTGGACCCCACCCCCACATACAATGTCACAACCCAGCGATGTGGGTTGCCCCGCCCTGGTGAAACCTAAGGCTCCGCCCCTCATATGTAATAGGTGCAACAAGACAAAAAAAAAATGACCCAAACAGAAGAACAGATCAAAGCTCCACAGCAAATACAACTAAACAATGAAGAGACCGCCAACCTATCAGATGCACAGTTCAAAATACTGGAGACCAGGATGCTCACAGAACTGGTCGAATTTGGTACAAATTAGATGAAAAAATGAAGGCTACGCTAAGTAAAATGAAAGAAAATGCACAGGGAACCAACAGTAAAGGGAAGGAAACCAGGACTCAAATCAACATTTTGGACCAGAAGGAAGAAAGACACAACCAAACAGAAAAGAATGAAGAAACAAGAATTCAAAAAAAAATGAGGAGAGGCTTAGGAACCTCCAGGACATCTTTAAACGTTCAAACATCTGAATCATAGGGGTACCTGAAGGGGAAGAGGAAGAGCAACAAGTGGAAAAATTATTTGAACAAATAATAAAGGAGAACTTCCCCAATCTGGCAAAGGAAAAAGACTTCCAGGAAGTCCAGGAGGCTCAGAGAGTCCCAAAGAAGTTGGACCCAAGAAAGAACACACCAAGGCACATCATAGTTATATTACCCAAGATTAAAATGAAGGAGAGAATCCTAGAAGCAGCAAGAGATAAGGAGACAGTTACCTACAAAGGAGTGCCCATCAGACTATCAGCTGATTTCTCAAAAGAGACCTTGCAGGCAAGAAGGGGCTGGAAAGAAGTATTCCAAGTCATGAAAGGCAAGGACCTACATCCAAGATTGCTCTATCCAGCAAAGCTTCCATTTAGAATGGAAGGGCAGATCAAGTGCTTCTCAGATAAGGTCAAGTTAAAGGAGTTCATCATCATCAAGCCCTTATTATATGAAATGTTATAGGGACTTATCTAAGAAAAAGAAGATAAAAAATATGTGTAGTAAAATGACAGCAAATTCACAATTATTAACAACCATACCTAAAACAAAAACAAACTAGAACAGGAACAGAACCACAGAAGTA